>JAFBJQ010040582.1:0-25000 GCA_016785345.1 Trinectes maculatus | reverse complement strand
TAATGTTGAGGATGGATTTGTCTATAGATAGAAAAAAAAATAAACAAAGCCGATTCCCCAAACTAAACATCCTTGTCAGTTTATCTAACCGTATTCGTGCACACAGGTTTTCTCTTCAGGGAGAGATAGTTATTGACATTAGGGGTGCGTTCACTTCCATGTTTACCTCCAAATAAAGTGGAGGTTCATGTCGGCTCCTTCGCCGCCTGCTACAGTGGCGTTTGCTCACAATCCAGCCGTGCTGGTGTGTTGGTCATGCACACGGTCGGATATAAGCGAACGGCCTGCTGTGTCATTCCCCTCATGTCAACATCTGGTTCCTGCTGTTGGAGCCGCCTGTGCATCAGAGCATCAGATGTGGGTCCGGAGGAGGAACATAAATGGTCTTGTTTCTTGACTGGGTTCTGGCAGTGCAGTGGAGGAGTAGTGCGGCTGTGATGTTTGTGTTAGTGCTGTGGTGAGGTGTCATGGTGCTGAGCTGTGCACTGGCGCCCGCTCTCTCTCTCTCTCTCTCTCTCTCTCGCGCCACCTCAGCCGGAGGTACACAGACTGCGCTGTTACATGGAGAGCACGCGCTGGAGGTGAAGGCGGGGGGGAAGATCCCGTCCTGTCGATTCGTCTGCGGTCGCCTTCGTTACAGGAAGCAGTGAGCAGAGGTGCTGTCTGACTGTGTGGTGGTTGTTTTACACTAGTTTCAGTGTGCACTGATTTCTGCACCTACTGGAAACCGAGCTGATGATTCACCACGTCTGACCTGTTTAGAGGCTGCTGCTTCAACGACAACAGCAAAACGCAGTTCACATGCAAAATCCACCAAACTAAACATCCTTGTCAGTTTATCTAACCGTATTCGTGCACACAGGTTTTCTCTTCAGGGAGAGATAGTTATTGACATTAGGGGTGCGTTCACTTCCATGTTTACCTCCAAATAAAGTGGAGGTTCATGTCGGCTCCTTCGCCGCCTGCTACAGTGGCGTTTGCTCACAATCCAGCCGTGCTGGTGTGTTGGTCATGCACACGGTCGGATATAAGCGAACGGCCTGCTGTGTCATTCCCCTCATGTCAACATCTGGTTCCTGCTGTTGGAGCCGCCTGTGCATCAGAGCATCAGATGTGGGTCCGGAGAAGGAACATAAATGGTCTTGTTTCTTGACTGGGTTCTGGCAGTGCAGTGGAGGAGTAGTGCGGCTGTGATGTTTGTGTTAGTGCTGTGGTGAGGTGTCATGGTGCTGAGCTGTGCACTGGCGCCCGCTCTCTCTCTCTCTCTCTCTCTCTCTCGCGCCACCTCAGCCGGAGGTACACAGACTGCGCTGTTACATGGAGAGCACGCGCTGGAGGTGAAGGCGGGGGGGGGATCCCGGCCTGTCGATTCGTCTGCGGTCGCCTTCGTTACAGGAAGCAGTGAGCAGAGGTGCTGTCTGACTGTGTGGTGGTTGTTTTACACTAGTTTCAGTGTGCACTGATTTCTGCACCCACTGGAAACCGAGCTGATGATTCACCACGTCTGACCCGTTTAGAGGCTGCTGCTTCAACGACAACAGCAAAACGCAGTTCACATGCAAAATCCAAGTTCAGCCTCACATTTTAGCACTTGTGTGTGTGTGTGTGTGTGAGTGTGTGAGTATGTGTGTGTACACTGTATATACACTATATATATACTGTATATATATTGTATATGTACTGCGTGTGTGTGTGAGTGTGTGTGTGTGTGAGTGTGTGTGAGTGTGAGTGTGCGTGCGTGCGTGCATGCGCGTATTTATATATATATATATATACGAGTGTGTGTGTGTGTGTGTGTATGTGTATGTGTATGTGTGTGTACACTGTATATACACTATATATATATATACTGTATATATATTGTATATATACTGTGTGTGTGTGTGTGTATATATATATATGTGTATATATATATATATGTGTATATATATATGTGTATATATATATATGTGTGTATATATATGTATGTGTATATATATGTATATATATGTATGTGTATATATATGTGTGTGTGTATGTGTATACATATGTGTATATATGTATGTGTATATATAGTAAGGATTACATAAAGAGCTAATGAGCAGAAACAGCAGAGTAATGTGGAGTCGTGTCTGTGCGATGGAGGTGATATATATTTATATGTTTACCTTCACGCGGTTTGCTCTCAGGCTGTGTAAGCGTTGTAACTGTTGTGTGATTTGGGTGTTTGTTTGCACACTGTTGTGGTGTTAGAGAGAGGGCTTTTCCACTTCTCATAAATAGTTGTGTTTACCCTTTTTAAGTTGGGAAAAAGAGGTCGGTACTGTATGTTGAGGCCAGCTTGTGAAATCCAGGTGGTGATTGTTGCGACGTTGGTGTTGACACGCAACACATGTGTGATCCAAACCAGAGTAAATTCTAATTAAAGCTCTGACACTCGAGTGCACAATAAGAAAACCGTCACACCGTAAAGGGCAAAAGGTCAGAAGGTCATACAAAATAGACGGTAGAAATAGATCATATAATTATGTGAAATAGTTTTTGGATGAAAGGCTGGTGATACCTACAGGGTGTAACATCATCACACACACACACACACACACACACACACAGAGGACGCTTCCTGTAACGGAGCTCACTCAGACTGAATCATTTAGGCCGACTCGCTCTTTTTGTAATTGCGATGGCAAACTTGATCGGTGAGCAAGTAAAGGCTCATTCTGCTGAAAAAAAACTGTGATGCTGCGTTCTTTTCATAGCTGTAAGTGAGAACGAGGGCTTATAATGTGTGTGTGTGTATGTGTGTGTGTATGCATGATAACGAGAAGGAGAAAGAGAGAGTGAAGAGAACATTCCTTTCTCACTCCCACTCTCCACCACCACACCCCCATCGCTACTCGCTGCCACCCCACCCCCAGTTTCCTTCCTGTGCTTTTTTTAGTCTATTGGATGTTTTTTTCCCACATCCGGCAACAACGCCAGCCTTTTTATGCCATAACCGTAACGGCCTGCTGTTCCGCGGTGCAGCTACACACAGGCACGGTCAAACTGTGATTAGTTAATTGAAGCTTGACTTCACGGTCGCTCAAAGAGCAGAAATAGTTTCATTGCATAATATTCTCTGCGAGCAACATCCTGTATCGATGCTAATAATGAAAATTGTCTTTATCGCTAACTGGTTCAGCGATATCATGTAGTATGTTAGTTTTTTTTTTTTTTACTTGTTAAGCACATTCGCATTTATCTCGTCATTAACTGGAAAATTATTAATTGATTATTAAATCACAATGTTTACGCTACGTTATGTTTACGTTTAACCATCCTAGATCTCTGGATTGCCCCCTAGAGGTTCGCTCCTAATATGCAGCTGCTTTTGTTGTCAAAATATTTTTATAAATTTTAAATATTTTTATTTGTATACTAATTTTCAGTACACACTACCAGACGAACTGACGCTAAAGTTTATCGTTTATTGTCGTTTCTCGTTTTCATTCCCACTGAATTAATGCCCTCGGTAATCGGGAATTTTTTTTGTTCCCCCTCTTTTTTATGTTGCCATGGCTGAATTTGGCTCCTCTGTGTTGCCTGAAGTTGTCAAAGCGAGGGGGAGGGAGGGGGGGGGAAACAGCTGTCTTACCAGTCCAGCTATGAAATTCACACAAGCGAGCGGGATAATCTCTTCCACCCAGACCAACTATCATATCCCGGGATGGAAATGCAGATGGCTCCATGACCCAACAGGGTGTAATGTGATGTGACAGCAGCATCAGGTATCAGGTGATATCCTGCATCTCGCCACATTGGCGCTGAAGGTCGACGTTTGAGTGACATTTCTGCATTTTAAACCCAAATGCAGCATCGGACCAGGTTTTCAGGGCTATTTATTTACTTTATTGAAATTAACTGGTATCTTCTGCCTGGCTCCAGATTCTCCAGCTGGTCGTGGGCCGCGACCTGCAGGTTTATCTGCCTGGCGGGTCAGTTGGTGTTGTTGTTGCAGCACAGATCGGTCGTACAGAATGAGCAGAGGGAGCCTGGCCGGACTTTGGACTCTGCACACTCTCTTCTTCAACAGATGCTGTGACGTGAGCCACATGGCAGCGAGTTCCTCCTCCCAGCGCTTTTCTGTGCTGCAGTTTTACGACTCAGCGGCCGTTTTGTTGCGTAATTTCAGGCACCTAGTAATGCAAGGTATTCCACTGTTCACTTGTCGTCGTTTTTTTGGTTTTTTTAGTATTGGAACTCAATTGTTCAGCCGAATTGTATTTTTCCAAATTTGATTTAATTTGGAAAAAAAGGGAATGTAGGATGGATTAGATGGTACGTTTGGCAGCGGTGAAACTGGACTTTGAGACACTGACACAAAGTTCGCCATCAAGAACAGTTTGTCTATTTCCCAGCAACAGACTAGATGTTTACTCCACCAGATGCCATTCTAGGTACAGAGGACCTGCTTTATACTATTTTGGGATAAGTTTGGATGCCTGGTAGATCCATATTTTTTTTTCCGCAACTGTCTCGATGAGGAAAAATAATCCTCTATCTGCCTGAAATAACAAAGGCCTCTTTGTGTTTTCCCTCGACTTTGCATGAATGTCAATTATCACGTTATGGGAAAGTTGTTTTTTTCCACTTGGACGGATTACCTGAGAGCACACGGTGTCTCTGTCTCACCAGCTGCGACATGCAAAACGACCTAAAGCGGCGGTTCGCAGGGCTTCAACGCGTGCACGCACGCACGCGCGCACACACACACAAACATGCACAAACTTGCTCAGAGCCAGAAGCTCTGCTGCAACCTTGAACTCTCCGTGCCACTGTGAGAGCCACCGCTCACCCAGACAGTTAAGAGCTCAGTACCTGCGGGGCTCCAAGTGAAGGCAATTTATGGAACGCTCAGAAGCCAAAGACTTATGCAAGAGAATACACACATCAGAGTTGCATAAGCTAAGTGTATTTAATATATTTCTGACCATTAAAAGGCAAACCACAGGTCACCCTCCCCTCTCCCCCTTTACATAAACACCCGTATTCATTTGAAGTCATGTTATTAGATTACCTGAAAAAAAGTCCAACATTTACTCTGCTTTTATCTCCGTTTTGGTCTCTACCTTCTAAAAATGTGACGTTGTGTTGGTGTGTTACGTTGTGAGTTTGTTTGACTCAGACAGACTCGGTCAGTCGCTTGGTGGAGGTGGTGTCAGAAACAGCTGATTGCTGTTTTTACGTGTGCGACTAAAGAATATTGACAAACGGTAAAAAAAAACCTCTCGAACTCAGTTCACACTTCTTATTGTGTGAAGATCATTTTCACCCTGCTCTGACATTAGTATGTGAAATAAACAGATTATTTTAATGTTAATGTTCAAATCATTTACCTCCTACTGACATAGAAGACGACAGCATGCAAGTCGCGTTGTGTAGCTATGAATTTAGTTCGCGATTGGTTTCCTGTTTTGCGTTGCGTTGCGTTGCGTTGCGTTGCGTTGCGTTGCGTTGCGTTGCGTTGCGTTGCGTTGCGTTGCGTTTCAGGACGCAGCTGAGGTAGTTACAGTTACAGGTCGACTTGCATCGTTTGTTTGTGCATGCACGACGATATCCAGCTAATGTCTTTAGATACATCAGTTTCATGTGATGTTTGGTTTTGGTCCTTTGGGGAAATGACAGGCTGAAGATAAATTCTTAGAGGTCACATATTTCCAGCACACTCTTCCTCGGTCGGAGTCGGGCAGAGCTCTGCAGTGTTTTCTGTGTTGGACCTTGTTGGGAAAGTCGGAGCTGATAGGAATGGGGGTCACATCAAGCCTCCCACACACACACACACACACACACACACACACACACACACACACTCACACTCTCACACTCACTTTTTCTTCTTACTCTCCAGCAGCAGCCGTTCAGACCAAACTGTCCGAGGCCTGTTCCCGAGCACCAGTGCAGATTAGTGCGACTGCTCGCCTGTCATAATGCGTGTGTGTGTGTGTGTGTGTGTGTGTGTGTGTGTGTGTGTGTGTGTTTAAATGAAAGCTGAGAGATGACAAAACTCAACGAGAGCAGCGTTTCAAACCGGTGGCCTTTTTCCAAGCTTTCCCTAAACACTAACCGTGTTTCCCTTCTCTAAAAGCATGAGGCTTATCAGGCGCGGCCTGAGTGGAGCTGCATTAGCACGGCATTAACCACTCAGCCCGGCGTTCCCACGGGACAGAAAATGGATCCTTGTTTCAGAGGGACTTTGCTACAGCGACGCTGCCGAAGAGCACTTTGCTGCAGTCACGTCACATAATGACAAACGCTGTTTGAACGCCGCTTCCTGATCCGGACCTGCAGTCACTGCAGCCGAACGGGAGGAGCGCCCAGGAATGTCTGACTGACAGGACGTTAACGGGTCCTCGAGTGCGAGCTGTGGCACAGCCGAGAATATGTTTACTCAAGTTAAAGTACTAACGAGTAAAAATGTGTCCGGATAACGGAACAAAGCAAATAAAAACATACTCAGAAAATGTTTTCAAAGGGAGGAAGGATGATAAGTGTTAAATAGTAAATCCAGTATCTGCTGCGTCTACACACTGACTCTCACCCACACTGACTCTGACCCACACTGACTCTGACCCACACTGACTCTCACCCACATTGACTCTGACTCACACTGACTCTCACCCACACTGACTCTGAGCCACACTGACTCTCACCCACACTGACTCTCACCCACACTGACTCTGACTCACACTGACTCTCATCCACACTGACTCTCACCCACATTGACTCTGACTCACACTGACTCTCACCCACACTGACTCTCACCCACACTGACTCTGACCCACATTGACTCTCACCCACACTGACTCTCACCCACACTGACTCTCACCCACATTGACTCTGACCCACATTGACTCTCACCCACACTGACTCTGAGCCACAATGACTCTGAGCCACACTGACTCTCACCCACACTGACTCTGAGCCACAATGACTCTGAGCCACACTGACTCTCACCCACACTGACTCTGAGCCACAATGACTCTGAGCCACAATGACTCTGAGCCACACTGACTCTCACCCACACTGACTCTGAGCCACACTGACTCTGACCCACACTGACTCTCACCCACACTGACTCTCACCCACACTGACTCTCACCCACTCTGACTCTGACCCACACTGACTCTCACCCACACTGACTCTGACTCACACTGACTCTGACCCACACTGACTCTGACCCACACTGACTCTCACCCACACTGACTCTCACCCACTCTGACTCTGACCCACACTGACTCTGACTCACACTGACTCTGAGCCACACTGACTCTCACCCACACTGACTCTCACCCACTCTGACTCTCACCCACACTGACTCTCACCCACACTGACTCTGACCCACACTGACTCTCACCCACACTGACTCTCACCCACACTGACTCGTGTTTTTAGCATTCGCCCTGATCCCAGCATGCACCTGTTTGGCAACATGGCGGGTGTGTTTCATTTAGGAAACGTGGCGTGGTGCCCGGGTGGCGTGTTACAACCGCAGTTTCCTCTCGTCTGCTGCCGCTGGTTTTTATTGGTTTTGTCCTTAACCAGAACAGTATGGGACTTTTTGTAATCCCTGTAACACTGTAGACTTTAAATTTACCAACATAAAACACTTGTAATAATAATAATAATGATATAATTTAGCCCGTCACTCAGAACAGTTGTTATTATGGAATCTTGAATAACGTTGGCGAGGTTATAGACGATGGTTGTCTTTATAGTGGCCAGAGAGACGACTGTGTTTCAGCAGTGCCACTGTTGGCTCGCAGCGCGCTGCAGCTGCATGCTGAAGAGCAGCCAGATGTTTGAGATGGCGAAACGAGCCCAACGAGCAGGAAGCCGCTCCGCATGCCATCGGAGTCGTCTTTGAAAACAGGAAGGGAACTTGTTCCCTGCTTATGGGCCTTTTCCTGTGGCATTACCGGAGGCAGGCCCCGGGTTTGACAGTTGCTGGGAAAAAGGTTGTGTGGCAACGGCCTTTTAAGGTTACAAACACGGTTCACAATTTTTTTTTTTTTTTACACATGTCTTTAACGAGGAATGCTGTGTTTCAGAGTGAGAAACATTGGACCGTCTCTGTCAAACAAATCCATGAAACCTAAATATGTCATAAAACATCAGGCTGCTTAAAGGAGCAGGTTTCAGTGTTGTTGTTGTTGTTGTTGTTGTTGTTGTTGTTGATGTAACTCTGGGATCTGTCGTAT
Organism: Trinectes maculatus; assembly: GCA_016785345.1. Lineage (NCBI taxonomy): Eukaryota > Metazoa > Chordata > Actinopteri > Pleuronectiformes > Achiridae > Trinectes > Trinectes maculatus. The sequence continues at coordinate 16,781 of JAFBJQ010040582.1, read as the reverse complement.
GCTCACATTGACCTGTGGTGCCATAAAAGCCATGTTTATTTCACTGATTTATTTTCAAGACGTTGCTGGTTTTGTTTTACGTTGACCCGCCCACTCCCTGCAGCACTTTCCCACTTTCCCACTTTCCCAGACTGAACATTATCACTTACCTCCCGCTTTTTACACTGACGCACATATAACATGTCATCACAGTCCATGTATCATGGCCTGTCATCTTTCACGCTCTTGCCACCACCAGATCAAAACCTTTCTGCTGCAATAGCAACTTTGTGTCGATGAAGGTGATGAGCAAACCTTTGCTGTTAAAACCTCCAAATGACTTTTTTTTGGTTTCACTTTGCTCACTCTGCCCGTGAATCCAAACGCATCCAGAGTTTCCATCTTAAACTCATTTAATGGGAGGGATTCCTCGTACTCTGAGAGTCACAGTGGTGCGCCGCGCTGCCCCCTAGTCCTCCCTGGTTGAGAGTGACATGAGGATGAGAGGCGACGGCGTCAGTGTCAGGAGCTCCGTGAGCCGCGTGGCCACCGGTGATGTGATGTGACAGCTTGTCAGCGCGATGTTGGCGACCTGTGGTTCGTCTGCAGCGGCGCGGCCTGGCTGGTGGTGCAGAGTCTGCCCTGTGGCCCCGAGGGCCAGGAACCACAGCTCCGTCCCCAACAACATACATTTATTACAATAAGTCATTGGTCAAATAGCAATAAGCTAAACACAAACCAGCTTGACTAATGACTCAAACTGTCCAACAGCAGCTTTACATACCTCGCCATCCTTAATTACGGCGCCGCATCATTGTAATGTCATGTGTGTGTGCAGTGGTTGTACAGATACCAGACTTGCTCGTTAGGTTTATTTTTTTAAAGGGTGATGTCGTGGTGTTATCGTGACGTCGATTGAAACGCAGGTTTATAATTGGTGAATTTGGTTCAGGGTGTGGTGTCTTTGTGCGTTGTGTGTGTGTGTGTGTTTTTTGTTTTGTTAAAATAGTGCGTTCCTCCACGGAGCGATGGAGCCGAGCAGCAGCAGTAGCTGCCTTCAGTAAACATAATGGCTGATTTCTCTTCAAAGAAGCTCTTATCATCTCTCCCCGTTTCCCAGAGGCAACCACAAAGCTGCCTCTCTCTCTCTCTCTCTCTCTCTCTCTCTCTCTTTATTCCTGTGTATTCCTGCTGCTGCTGCTCGGCGCTCCCTCCTGCTTCTCTCTGGAGGGCAGCCTCAATCTAATACAACTGTGTCAGGAAGTGTGGGGATGCAAAGTGCTGATGAGCCAAAAGTAGCCCACCTCTGCAGTGTGCTGCTTTGTCCCAACACGCAGCAGCCTGATTAGGAGAGAACACTATGATCCGAGCACACGACACATGAAGCAGATTCAATACGTTTCCAGTTTGAGGTACAACACTAGATTTGTGTAGTACACTACTGTCTGTGTTTAAAAAAAAGGGGGGGGGTCAGAGCTTTGTGATGTTTTCGTTTTGTAGTTTTGATGAATTATATATTTTGTTGGATTATTATTATACAAACACAATTAATGCTATTATAATTAAAAAAAATTTAATATTTATGTATTTATTTATTTTCGATATGCAAATCTATACGTGAATGTGTTAAATAGCATAAAGATGGGAAATAGCACGGACCCTAAACGTATAGCAGCCGCGTTGTTATTGTCTTCTGCTATGTTCAGCACATTGAGTCGTAGGATGAGTGCGTCCCAGATAAAGTCTGACCGTTACTGACTGTAACAGCGATTACTGTCACAACTTCCTCTCACTGTTATCACGCGGAACGCAGCTTAGTGTTAAACCTGTCCAGTTACAAAAAAAAACGGAAGGACTTCAAAATAAAAGCCTCTCTGACGTCCATTTCCGTGATCAGTGTGTGACGTTATGCGTGATCGGTTGGATGTACAGTAGTAGAACAGCTAACGGCGTCAGGCGGCCAGAGGACGCCCTGTAATGAAGCAGATCTCTGAACGCTGTGCGGCAGCTGATCACTGGCACTGGTCTGAGGGCTCTTGTTTCTTATCTGACAGTAGATGAGCCGAAACCCCCTCTGGTAACGCAACACAACCTGAGGAACCGCACAAATATTATGTCTCCCTAGAAACACAATAGTTGTGTTTATTCCTTTGTTTTCGGGGGCCTGTGTTTCTTGACATCAAAACGCAGAGAGGAAGGTTCGGGATTCTCGCCGGAGCGGATTGCAACATGTTTCAGGACTCTGGCGAATCGATTTTTTAAAAAAAAAGAAAGAAGCCGAGCTCGGGGCTTTTCTCAAGCTGCGCTTTCACAAACCCAAACTCGCGCGCAGACACAAAACCTTCCGACACTTTCAAACCGATAGTCCTGAGGCCTGCATGGCTCTGAGGGACAGATGGTACCAGGAGGTCCTGGTGTTCAGATGGTACCAGGAGGTCCTGGTGTTCAGATGGTACCAGGAGGTCCTGGTGTTCCGGATCACCCCAAGCCCCATCCACACTGCTCAGCATCACCACACAGCTCAGTGTGACACACACAAGCTCCCGCCTCCCAGGAATAGACCATCTCTGTCCACATGGCCAATGGTTAGGTTCCTCGTTGCAACAGTCAAAGGGCATTGGCACTGAAAAGTCCATTTTCAGAAATCCATTTCTGATTCGCCCATTAATTAATAAAGGTCAATTACAGTTATGTCTCGTTAAAAATCATTTTAAAATGGCTCTTTTGTCGAGATGTTATAGTTTCTAGTTAAATCGCATGGTGTTGCATTGGCTCATTGAACTAACGTGGAAAGTAGGTGACCCGGGAAACACAGTGACGCTGTGTGTTCCTCTCAGATGATGATGGAGATACAGTATGATACACACATGTATGTTTCAGCCTCTCGTGCAGCACGAGTCACTTTCAGAGTGATCCGCAGCTTCTCAGCTCATTAAATGTTCATCAAAAAAAGTCTATTTTCAGATCACTTGGAGATCTGTCATGAGGATTTCAGGGCCAGCCAGGAGGCCACCGCTCCAGAGTCCCGAGCACCGAGTGAACCTTTACTTCTTCGAAATGTTTTTTTTTTTTAAACAATATGAAGGTAATATCAGGACACAGTTCCAAGCCGGGAAGCATCTGCTGTGAATTCTCAGAGCTCAGAACCGCGCTCGACTTTCCGTTTCCAAACGCCACAGAGGCGGTGGCGAGACAACCCTGCCTCACAATGGCTTTCTGCAACCCATCCGCTGTCCCCTCCATTATTCATGACGTGTTTTCTCAGACGGAGCCTCGAACCGTGAGGAGCTGGCCTGTCTGTCTTCTGTGTGTGTGCACGAGTCCGCGAACGCCGCGCGGCCCATTCTCATGTGTTTGCAGAGAAAAACAGATGTCCACTAGCCTGTAAAGAGACGCGGCGCTAAATCATCCGCCTCTTGGTGGAAATGGAACCTGGTCTTTTGGCGTCATACGACCGAGCTGCCGTCAGCTGACGTCATCAGACTCGCTCATGTAAACCTTTACTTTTACTAAGTTAAACAGCTCATACATCTTATTTTATATAGCTTAGCTTATTTTCTAATTCAATTTCACTTCATAAAGATCATTAATGATTAATCAACTATTAATGTAAAACTCTTACGCCCCTGCTGCTTTTACCGCTGCATTTGTGTCATCAGATTAAATGATTGCGCTGTTATAATTAGGTTTCACGAAAATAAAATCAATTGGTGCATTCAAAGACATTCTGACATATGGGATTCGAGAATCACCGCGTGTCGAACGGGAGCGTTTCTAATGCAGGAAACAGCCAAAGTCATTTTTCCTCTCTGCTGGACTTTTTGACAACAGAGTCAGTGAGTGTTATTAAATTTTCAGATGGCAGGAGGTTTGTAAATTCACCAGCAGCCGGTTCAGAGCTCTGAAAGTGGATTCTGCCTCCAGCTACAACACGACACAGTGACGTCGTACTGTAAAGATGAGATATATTTTTGTCAGGATTTATTTTGTAGATTGACTTTTTTTTTTCTAGTAGAGAATTTACATGATTTAATTAATTAAGGACAAATACAGAAAACACAGACATCATTTAGACCAGGAAGTAAATAATATGGCACAATGTGCGCTGAGTAAGACGCGGTCTGAGTCATGGTCCGAGTGTGATGTGTACTACGATGCAGTGTGGCACATTAGTTGTCGGTGTTCAGTCATCCACCTTTAATTTGGAGTTGCACAGACTCATGCTTTCAGAGATGCTTTGTGTCATAACGTCAGTGCAGCTCCATTAACACCATTATCATCATCATCCATCCACATTTGTCCAATGTGTTGAAATGCACATTAATAGCTTTAATATCGGAGGGCCGGTCATTCACCAAGATATATATGTGTGTGTGTGTGTGTGTGTGTTGATTAAAATGTGAGGATGTGTCTCTGAACAATTACTAAGCCCATTAACGGACGTGATACAGACATGAACAGAGTAGAAACGTAGTGAGGCGTCGCTCCAAACCCTCCGAGCTGTGAATCATCTCAATGCAACGTGTGCCAGCAGGTGAAAATGACTCAAATTTGTTCCCACAGTGAAATATGCAAAGCGCCAACACGCCTCACTCTGCTGATCACACAATCAGAGGGCTGTGGTTTCCATGCGGGCGCCACATTAAAAGATGGCCGGATAATCCGTCGTTTTTATGTGTGTTACAACAGTGGGCCTGAATTTGCCTCTGAGCAAACAGTTTCACACGGGGGAAGGAACAACATTACTTCATGGGTATGAAGATGTACTACATATCTGTGCCTGAACATCTAAACGGTGTTGCTTTTGCTCTGATAGCAGGAAAATGTTGTAACAGGGGTTTTAGTGCTTCGGTTTTACGGGGCTGTTGAGTCATGGCTTTGTGCGTGGTAACTTAAACAAAGACATGTGGGTCGGAGAAAAGGCAGTCGGATATCTGCACAGGCATGTTAAACACAATCTACAGGCACAAAGGAGAAACTCCACTATCTGAGGAAGCACAATGTACGAAAATATAATATATGCAAATGAGGGAGGCAGACAAAGACTCTATTCTTCTCTCTGAGGTTTGTCGACTGTATCGGATTCCTAACTATCTTCTCAGCACGTCCACGTTATAGAAAAACAATGTTCCTCATCTTTTTTAAACTAACTTTATATATTTTGAGCTTTAAGACATCATCGCTACTGTAAAATCAAAAGTTGTTCCACTGAATGAAAAAAAAAAAGGGTCTATTAATAAAAGTAATCTTCCCAGATTTGTCAAGTGCGCTGCGTTTATAGGCCTCGGAGCCAAATGTGAAATCGGATTAATTTCCATGCTGACACTTTGAACTGGATTTAGACTTTAATGCACCCACACACAGAACTATCACCATGATATAACCTGCTGTGAGAAGGTTCTCTTTAAAGCCGCTATTGTAAATAAATACATAAATATAAATACATGAACCGAAAGGTAAGAAAGGTGAAGGCCTTTTTGTGTTTCTTTTTTCCGCCCCTAATCGTTTTTTAAATCTCATCTCATCTTGTGCTTTTGCAGCTTCAAGGATCTTTGCGCAGGAAGATTGAGGGACACGCACCAGGACACATACCAAAGCAGAACGGGCTCTCCTGTGGTTTCTCCGGACCGGACTTTAAGAGGGTCCGCATGGACACCGGCGGACTGGGACAAGGGCCTTGCGACCACAACTTGACCCAGTCTCACACTCTACAAGGGTCGTCGACCATGGGGATGCAGCGGAAGAATTACATGATGCCTCATGGGGTGGGGTCAGACATATTCAACATGACCCTGAAAGAAATGAAAAAAGAACCCATAGAGGTCCAGTCGTGTGGCCAGTCGCACGCCGAGATGATTTTTGACTTCAAAGACGAAGCTGGTGGTCAGATTGACCCAGATCTTCAGGATCTGTTTGATGAGCTGACAAAGACGGTGCCCCCGCTGAACGACCTGGACTTTGAGAAGATGCTGAAACAGGATGATACGTTCGGTTTGGATCTAGGTCGGCCGAGCTCAGCAGGCGCAGCTGCCAGTCTGTGCTCCCCAATGGAGAAGTCGATAAAGACGGAGCACTCCCCAGATTTTGGCCAGGTTCACTGCAGCTCGCCGCAGCTTCGACCGGCCTCGGCGGGGCCCTCCTTCACACTGACCAGCACCTCCTCCACCAGCACGTCACAGAAGGCTAACGCTCAGGCAGGACACCCCAGAGCCATGCCCTGCTGGCCAGAAATATCTCATGCAGAGCAGCTAAAGCAGATGGCAGCAAACCAGCAGCAACCCAGCTCTTTGCTCCATCACCACCACCAACCACCTCCTGTGGGACTGACCAGCTGGGCTCCGGCCATGAGCAGCCACTCCTCCACCAGCACCTTTCCCCAGGACAAGATCTCCAGCTCAGCCCCGGTGAGCCAGCAGCGGATCAGCCCCCAGAGTAAAGGGATCAACAACTGCCTCTTCAAGTCCAACGGCCACAGTGGCTCCCATCATTTGGGCGTGAAGGTTCTTAGCACCAAGCCGACGTTACACTTCAGCCCCAAAGCGCCCCATTCTGCAGCCAATCAGCCGCTGTCTGTCATGGCGAGCGCAGTGAACAAGACCTCAGCCCAGCAGCAACAGTCGCCTTCCACCTGCCAGAATCCACCACACTCAGCTCTGCACTTCCAGAACCAACAGATCTCCACATCGGGGGCCCTTTGTCTGCTGCCCAAACCTGGACCAGCTGGGCTGCCATTCAAACTGTCTCAGCAGCGACAGGTAAGGCTCCGTTTATTAGTCCTGCATGTTTGTGTTCTGAAAAAGCCTTGTGCGTCAATAGCTGACGAAATGGTCCAAATTCATTTTTATGAACCAAACTACATCATATACCACCGTTAATGATACGATTGGAAAGTAATAGGCTCAAAGGTTTTCACACATTACAACATTAAGATAAGATAAGATAAGATAAGATAAGATATTCCTTTATATACAGTATAATAAACATACAATATATAATAATGCATCATTTTATTTAATTTAATAATGACAGTGTTAGAACCTGGATGCACATTTGTGGCCTTGAGAAGTAAAGGGGTCTATCCCACATGTAGGATAGATACAGTAATGTACTGAAGACAAATGTATCTTCCTACAGAACAGGCATTTCGAGGTGGGATTTGTGACATAGCCTACTTTGCTTCTCAAGCGCCACATTGTTTTTCTGTATGAGTTTATTTATTTTGTTGTTGTTGTCTGTGGCTCGTGTGTTTTGCCACACTGACACATGTCAAATCAGTCGTGACACATGTTGTCATGTCTTGTGCTGACGTTGTAGCAACATGATGCACAACACAGTCAAACCCATCAGTCGTGTCCTCAGTTTGCTTGCAGCAGTCAACCTGCCGCCTGAAGCATCGGCAGCGAGTTGTTGTTGTTGTTGTTGTTGTCGTCTGCTTTGGGACTTTCTTGTCATTGTTGTAGCTGCTGTATATATGTGTGTGTGTGTGTGTGTTTGCTGTTAAATATGCATTTCCCCTGAAAGTGCTTTGACGATGACACAGATTGCCAGACCATGGCAGATTAACATGCAGGACTTAATCATTTCTTTGCTTGTCATGGTGGCTCCCCGTCAGGGCACAGATATGCACAGCGGGATTTGCTAATTGGAGGTTGTTAGCTACAAGGGACAAGTGGTGGAAAATGACAGTAATCTGCTTAGCCCGGTGCCCGAGGTTGAATCAGTGATTTGTTATGATTGGAGATTTATCCCGGCCCCCTCTTTCGTTTTTCGCACTAACAGTGTGCGTGGCTGTCTTTGTGATGAAGAGGGCTCTGGTAACCTCTGCGAGATCAAGGCGAGTGCTTGAGTGACTGGGAGAGGGGGGTGGGGGAGGGGGGTGGTGGTGTTGTACAGACATGGAAGTAAACAAGATAGGATGACAAATGCATCATCGGCCATGGCTGTAACAGAACCAGTTTTACCACTGTAACCATTTACACTGCAAACACGACATGTGTTCATGGCTTATATTTCAACCCCCCCTTTAAAATATACTCATTATCATGTCATCATAACGATAGCACAAAGCATAAATACATGGAAATCTTTAAGATTGTGGTACACACACACACACACACATATATATATTTATCACTGATAATATTTTCAGGGCCCAATTTGACCCCACTTCTTAACATCTCATACAGTGGCGTTGTTAGGCTGATTTAAAAATTTGGTGTTGTTTAATTAATTTTTTTTTTTTTTTTACAAAAAAGTGCCCGGCAAATATAAAGTGGCCAGAATATGAGTTTAAATAAATACTCATATAATCTGTCATTATTCACTTGAATATGATCATTAATCTGTCAGGTTCCCTTCACGTCATAGCGTAATTCCACTTGTTCATATAGAGAGTGACCACATCACTGAAAATCCAGTCCACGTTTTCCCTGCGGCCTCACTTGCATTTGGTATCTGCAGTGTGTACTTTAGTAGCACAGAGAGACGAATAGAACAGCGTTAGGAGACGCACGTGAACAGACGGACGAAGAATTGAAGTTTTTCAAGAAAGTAAATATTCATCACTGCTGGTAGTAAAGTCCCACGTAATTAATAAACAAAACTTTATTTAAACATTAATAATAGTTACTGATAAATAACAATGAATTAGTTTGAACATTAAATATTAGTAGTAACTTACTTAGTTACTTTCTAGCTAGTTACTAGTTACTTGTTCACACTGCAGGCCTTAATGGCCAATTCCGATTTATTGCCCAAACCTGATTTTTTGTGTAGCTGTTAGCTCAGTGCTTAATGATACTGATGTTGTTATGTGTATGTTGAGTTGGAGAGATAGACAGTGTTTTCAGAACAGTGGTACAGTCTCGTCATCGTCTCGTCATCGTCTCGTCATGGGACAAAGGGGGCGCTGACGAACATATTTCGTCGCGTCTTGTCTGACTAAGTGAAAACTAGTCAGACACTTTTTTTTGTGCTCTTCTGCGTCAGCCGACGCAGGAAGTGCAGACGTTGCTGGTCTTTCCTCACCGGTGTCCTCACCTGACACAGTCTCCCGGTGGGGGTGTGTGTGTGTGTTTGCTGTTAAATATGCATTTCCCCTGAAAGTGCTTTGACGATGACACAGATTGCCAGACCATGGCAGATTAACATGCAGGACTTAATCATTTCTTTGCTTGTCATGGTGGCTCCCCGTCAGGGCACAGATATGCACAGCGGGATTCGCTAATTGGAGGTTGTTAGCTACAAGGGACAAGTGGTGGAAAATGACAGTAATCTGCTTAGCCCGGTGCCCGAGGTTGAATCAGTGATTTGTTATGATTGGAGATTTATCCCGGCCCCCTCTTTCGTTTTTCGCACTAACAGTGTGCGTGGCTGTCTTTGTGATGAAGAGGGCTCTGGTAACCTCTGCGAGATCAAGGCGAGTGCTTGAGTGACTGGGAGAGGGGGGTGGGGGAGGGGGGTGGTGGTGTTGTACAGACATGGAAGTAAACAAGATAGGATGACAAATGCATCATCGGCCATGGCTGTAACAGAACCAGTTTTACCACTGTAACCATTTACACTGCAAACACGACATGTGTTCATGGCTTATATTTCAACCCCCCCTTTAAAATATACTCATTATCATGTCATCATAACGATAGCACAAAGCATAAATACATGGAAATCTTTAAGATTGTGGTACACACACACACACACACATATATATATTTATCACTGATAATATTTTCAGGGCCCAATTTGACCCCACTTCTTAACATCTCATACAGTGGCGTTGTTAGGCTGATTTAAAATTTGGTGTTGTTTAATTAATTTTTTATTTATTTATTTATTTTACAAAAAAGTGCCCGGCAAATATAAAGTGACCAGAATATGAGTTTAAATAAATACTCATATAATCTGTCATTATTCACTTAAATATGATCAGAAATCTGTCAGGTTCCCTTCACGTCATAGCGTAATTCCACTTGTTCATATAGAGAGTGACCACATCACTGAAAATCCAGTCCACGTTTTCCCTGCGACCTCACTTGCAGTTGGTATCTGCAGTGTGTACTTTAGTAGCACAGAGAGACGAATAGAACAGCGTTAGGAGACGCACGTGAACAGAGGGATGAAGAATTGAAGTTTTTCAAGAAAGTAAATATTCGTCACTGTTGGTAGTAAAGTCCCACGTAATTAATAAACAAAACTTTATTTAAACATTAATAATAGTTACTGATAAATAACAATGAATTAGTTAGAACAGTAAATATTAGTAGTAACTTATTTAGTTACTTTCTAGCTAGTTACTAGTTACTTGTTCACACTGCAGGCCTTAATGGCCAATTCCGATTTATTGCTCAAACGTGATTTTTTGTGTAGCTGTTAGCTCAGTGCTTAATGATACTGACGTTGTTATGTGTATGTTGAGTTGGAGAGATAGATAGTGTTTTCAGAACAGCGGTACAGTGTCGTCACCGTCTCGTCATGGGACAAAGGGGGCGCTGACGAACATATTTTGTCGCGTCATGTCTGACTAAGTGAAAACTAGTCAGACGCTTCTCAGCCGACGCAGGAAGTGCAGACGTTGCTGGTCTTTCCTCACCGGTGTCCTCACCTGACACAGTCTCCCGGTGGGGGTTTGGAGGGTGGGCGGTGAGGGGAGGCCCTCCCCTGTCCTTAAAAAACCTAGTGACGCCCCTGTTGTCATATATTTTCTATATGAGCAAAACATTTGTTATTTATTTCAAATTAAAAGTAAAATCTCTGGTTTTGTATTAGTGCATTAGTGTTATTGTCAGTGTTGACAACATTCCACACTGAATATCGAGTATTAACAGCTTAGATGATAAAAATAAAAATTAAAAAGAACATGAGAACAGGGGGGAGAAAGGAGGAGAGTCCGAAATGCTGCATATCAAATCATGAAAAGCCTCAAATGGATTTTGATAAATTATTTAAAAAAAAAAAACTAGAAGTGAAACTAAAAGTGAAAGCTCCTTCACCTCTGGCCTTGAGAGTGCTGAGGACATGTGAAGCTCTGTGAGTTCAGCAGAGGTGAAGATCTGAGGAGATCTGGAGACAACCTTCCAAAAGCACACCGTGCACTTTCCTTTACACTTCCTCTCCAGCAGCTCGTCAGCGTGGACAGGGTTAAACGTGCAGCGAGGGAGGAGGGGGGAGGAGGGAGGGGGGAGCGGAGTCTATTCCCACAATGAACTGAATTAGTAATGCCAGAAAAATAAAGGCCCTGAAAAGTGCCCTGATCCCCCCCCCGCCCCCCCGTGTAACATTAGTGGCGAGGACGAGGCTTCCTCTGACTGAGCCACAGATGTGAGTCGAACATGTCGGATCCGCAAACTCTCTAACCGTGAGGTCAAACACACACACACACACACACAAAAACCCTCGCTGACTTTAAGTTTGAGAAAGTGTGGCGGTGCGGTGCACACACAGCAGAGGACACTAATGCATTATGAAACCTGGGTTCCTCTGGCTGCTGGGCAATGTCCTCTCAAGGACAAAGTTTAGTGCTGCTGGTCACATCAGCAGTGGAGCTGTTGTGTGTTTAAGCTGCAGAAGGAGGAAAAACAACACAACAGTGTCGGTGTTGCATGGAAAACGATCCCCGGTGTATTGTGCGTTATTCAGAGCGTCTGAAGTGAAATTTATTTGGAATTCTCTTGGCTCGATGCAAAGGGGTGAAATATCTTTTTGGAATTTTCTGGTAACTAAATACTAAAATGCCTCGTAGCCGTTCATGCAGGTGCAGAGGGAGAAGAAATAAAATGTGTTTTTGGCACAAACAGCGGTTTCACCCCTTTCGTAATTTAATCTAGTAAAAAAAGAAAGAAAGAAAGAAAGAGAAAAAGAATTTTTACAATGGGGCTTTGGACCTGTTCTACTGAAACTGTTCATGCCTCCATGACAGATTCATAAATTTCCTGAGTTTAGTGCTTTATAATGAAGTAGAAGGAAAGAGCAGAATAACCTGTGTGTGTATTGTGTTATCCCTATAACAACCACACTAATGTGTGTTTAAGAGTGCATTCAGATTTACAATCGGTTACATTACATAACTGTGCAGCATAAAAACACTAAGATCACCTCAGCTTCAGCTGCTGTGAAGAACAGGAAACTAAAAAATTATAACAGGAACCCAACCTGAAGCTTCGTCTCGTTTGGAGTAAATAACGACTCCTCGGCTGGTGGCGACCATCTTGTGGCACCACATCCCCCAGCTGGGATAAGAGCTACCAGGTCACTGCGGCAGGGCCGTGAAGGGAGCGCTTGTTTCCTGGGAAAGGGAGCCGCAGCCAAGTCCAGATGCCGAGGGGGTCCCCGGGGACCGCGTCCCGGGTCCGGGCTGGAGGAAGTGCAGTGTGAGAGCCGGCAGGGCCGGGCCTGGATCGCTGTCAGCTGCCTGCACCGCCTCAGGATGGGGACAGGAGAGGACGGGGGGGGGGGGGCGGGGCTGGGGGGGGGGGGGCACAGAAAACAGCTTTATGACACAGGAGGATGACAGAGAGGATTACTCAGATGTTCGTGCTACAACAGCGCTGGTTGGGGTTTGTCTGACAACAGGCCTCTCCAGTGGAAATGTCTGTGATGGACACAGGTTCTCACAGTCTGGTCACAGCCAATCACAGCCAGCGAGGAGAAACCACCGTTTTGATGTTCTGGTCCCCGTGTAACCTCATCGCCATGCTCGCTTTGCTGCGTGGGCTGAGCTCAGGCAGCGTTGGCGAATATTAGCTCATCCGAAATGACTCCTGATGAGTTTCAACTTCCCTCGCTCCCTAATCCTGCCTCGTTAGTTCTCCTTATTTCAGCCCCATTCATCATCATCACCACACACACACACACACACAGACACACACACACAAATCGAGTACACACACGTCCCTCGCCTTTCTCTCTGTTTTTCTTTGGGGACCACAGAGTCACCACCCTGCAGAGATCCGTCCTCTGCACAGAATCTGTTGGCTAAGTAATAGCTTCTGCTAAATGCATGGTTGGATTTAATCCACTTCACCCTGGGAAATATTTCAAGTCAACACAACGGCCGACGCTCTACACACACAGCGCGTGTTGACTTGGGTTCGGTGCACATGAACCTCGTTCAGTGACAAATTGTGGACAGAGTGTCCTTCTGTCCACAAGAAAGACCGGTTTTCCTCAGGCTGCTTGGACGGTGTGCGTTGCGAGATTTGACGTCGTATACAGGCGATGGCGAACGCGGTGTCAGATAAACGGCCAGTTTGGATTTCTTTCTGAGGGCCGGCGAGTACAACGTTTTAATCAGGGCGGTGGAGTCAGGAGCCAAATGGGTTTTTCTAGCCGACGCCTCCCTGCCAAAAACAACAGTGATCAGTGAAGGGGAGCTTAAATGGAGGTCGTCATGGTGCTGGTGTGTAACTCCCTATCAGCACTGGGTTTCTGCTGTCTCAGCGATTCTTTCCACTCTCTTTACACACAATTATCAGGAGAGAAACAGGCCTTGAGGAGGGTTGTTCTCCCCCTTCCAAAAAAGAAAAGCCTCCTCTCCAAGTCTCCCCCCTTTTCTTTTTTTTTTTTTTATCTGCAGAGGGAGTAGCCTGCCCTGACCACACTCTGGAGGTTGAATAGCATCTTTGTCACAGATATATTATGTCTTTTAGAGGTTTGCCCTCTAGTGGTCAAACAATATTGTTGCATTTTTTTAATGTCTTCTCACAACAGCTTTTACTGCACTTAGCTCCAGGCTTCAGGCAATTGGCATAGAGAGGTGAAAAAGATGTATTTTTTTTAAAAAAATGCTAATGTTAAAGCATTGTGTGTGTGTGTGTGTGTCTTCTTCTAAGGGTGTCCCTCCTGGTCCAAGGCTGCCCATCAATGGAAGTTTAGGAGTCATGTCGGCCCAGTCTCAGCCACAGGCGCCAGCACCTAACAGCCAGCAGAAAGGCCCAGCCAAAGCTCCAGCCATACAGAGACCACTGAACCAGCAGCAGCAGCTCACCATCAGCAACTCTGTAAGCGACGATTACTCAGGTGTGTTTAAAAAAATGAGTCATGACATGAGTTTTCACAAGTTTGTGTCTTTTTTTTCAGGACAAAGATAACACGCATGATCAGTTCAGCCGTCATCTCACAAGACCACCGCCGGAATATAAGCAGTCGAGAAGCATGGTGGGACTGAAGCAAGGAAACGTCTTCACAGGTACTGTACATTTCCAATCAGAAAGAAAACACTGTGAAACACAAGTGATCGTAGTGGTCACCTTTTTTTTTTCTTGGCATCTCTTTAGGACAAAACTCTTCCCCGTCTTCCAGCCACGGCCCTGAGAATGACCTGCAGTCCGTGACCTGTCACCTCCCAAGTGGGTCAGCTTCAAAGAGGAGTCCTTCACAGTCAGAGCGTAGGTTTAGCATGGGGACTGACTGTCATCCTCCTCCTTGCATAAGCCAGTTCCAGCAGCATCAGAATCACAACCAGAATCAAATTGGACTAAATCAGAATAAACCCAGGTTCCTGGGACCAAACCAAGGAGGTTCCTTTGGGATGACCAGTGTAGCAGGTGTACAACATCCAAGAACAACAGCTGACCTGCATTCCTCAGGAGTGCCAGGGCAGGGTCTTGGAGGCCTGATGACAAATGTCAATATGGGCTGGGGATCGGCCAACAAGCAAGTGACAACTGGACTTGGTGTTAGACGGTTGCCCAACCCACTGCAGTCACAGGGTGGACAGCTGGACATGCCGCACCATCCGTACCAACAGAGGCACATCGGCCCTCCCAACCAAGTAGCACCAGACATAGGGATGCTTCCTCTTAACACTACAATAAGAGAGTCAGGCCCAAGACCAAGCCAGCCAATGATGGGCTCTCCATCAGCTGTGGGAAACATGAACCAGACCTCTCCTGAGCAGAGGGTACCAGCAGGCAACTTTGCTGAGCCCAGTCATAGTTCTTCCAACTACCACCAGAATAACAGAGCCAGCCGACTGACCTTTGACTTTCTGCCTGAGGGAGACAACACTGTTCCCGGCATCAACACAGACTCAGACTTCATAGATTCTCTGCTCAAGTCTGGCTCTGGGAATGATGACTGGATGAAAGACATCAATTTGGACGAGATTCTTGGCAGTCACTCATGAGCTTCTGGACATAACGTGTGAAAAATTCGACCCAGTGCTTAAACTATTGGGACAGTGTGTGAGGTGGAAAGGATAATGTGTAAATAATGATAAAATTGATTTTTATAGTTACATAATATTTGTTATTCAAGTATACTGTAATGTTTTATATACTATTTACTGTGAAAAGGAATTGTCTTCTGTCCTTAATACTCAGCATATTTTGTTCCTGGTTTATTGTTCAAGAAACTTTTCTCACTGTTGTTGTGGTCTTATTCAAGCTGTAGTGCTGTCCCATAGGATAAATTACCAAATTCTCACTGTGAAGAGAAAACATTGCTGTGTTGCTTTCAATTTGATCTCGGTAAGCCGAGTTAACTGTGTAAATCCCCATCAACTATAGCATGATTTGGTAAATACCCGCCCTACACACAAAGAATCTTGCCACAACACGTGTTTTCCATACTTACTATTCAAGCTTTTTGATCTGTGGTAGTTTTAAATGCAGTTTAAATAATGTAACCATAATTTTTTCATGTGATATTTAATAATTATTGGGATAGTATTAAAGCATTATATTAAATTCAGTAAATAAATTGATTAATTGATTGATAAATTGATTTAAGTGTTGCTTTTGTTTTCGTAAATGAGACATTGATTATGTTAAGCAGAAATTTTTCAAAGAAAATTATGTTGCTTACACTGTATTTCTGTTTATGTTTGAATGAAATGTTGCAAAACATCATTTTTTATTAAGACATCAAAAATGTCCCAAAAATTTTTGTCAATTTTTTTTTTTGAAAAACGTTTGAAACGTTGTAAAAAATGTAATAGTATAGTAAAGCGTCGAAAATTATGTCAAAAAATGTTTTCTTTAAAAAATGTCCACAACATCGACAAAATTTTATAACTGTCAAAAATTTCGTCCAATTTTTTTTTTAGAAAAATCTTTTCTTTAAAACGTCGGCGAAATCATCGTAGAAGAGTGAGTGTCCAAGATTTTGTCAAAAACATTTTTTTTGAAAAACGTTCAATACGTCGAAAGAATGTCATCGAATAGTTAGGCGTCGAAAATTTTGTCAAACAAAATCCAAAATTGTGAAAAATCATCTTAGTATATAGTGCGTTGTCGCGAAATCTCACGAAATTTCACAAAAAAAATCTTTAAAAAACCCCGTCCACAATCGGGGAAAAACAGCATGGTATAGTGGTATATATATATCTTCGCGCAATTTCACAAACAAAGTTATTGTCACAAAAATTTCCGAAATTGGGGAAAAAACGTCATAGCATAACAGTATGTCATCAAGAAATCTCGAGAAATTTGGCAAAACATTTTTTTCCCCCAAAACGTCTGAAATTGTGAAAAAAACGTCATAGTATAATACAACGTCGTGAAATCCAAAACATTTTTTTTCACAAAAACGTCTAAAATAATGCAAGAAACATAATAGTATAGTATGTTGTCGCAAAAATTTCACAAAGAAATGTTTTCACAAAACCCTCCAGAATCATGAAATCATTACGGATGTGTCAGGTCGAGACCAAGAAGATAACAAACAATCAGATGTCCAACAAACACAGAGGAAGCTACTATTTACCTGTGGCAAGGAGAGAGCAGACTAACACGCACCCTGTTAGTCACAACTCTCTGGAGGTGTGCAGTTGTGCAGTCTCTTTTTATTAAGTATACACACACTCA
>JAFBJQ010040429.1:26834-82196 GCA_016785345.1 Trinectes maculatus | reverse complement strand
GCCAAAGACTCTTGTTGTAACATGATAAAAAGCTGCAGAGGCGTGTGGTTCCTCTTTAAACTATGCGTGTGCATCATTGTGCGTTTGTTCTGCTAACCACAGCAATGTTTGACTTCCTTCATCTCGGTGTGCAGCAGGGAACATGTGTTAACCCTTTATCATCCCCGAAAGAAGCTATAGATTTATATAGAAACAGCTGCATCTCCAGTTCATATTTAATTCTGCTTAGGATTCGACTAATTCTCTTCAATTTAATGTAAATGTGTATGAGTTGGTAAATATTAGGAAATAATTTATATTAAGGGGCAGCTGGAAGCCCTGGCTATAGTGTAATGTTGATTATTATTATTATTGTATTATTATTATTGACTCATAGCTAATGAGGTACCAAACTGTACTGGCCAACTATAACTGTATCTGTCATGAAACAAAACGTATCTGCATGTAAGAAACAATGACAGAGACAAAAAGATAAAAATCAATAGAAATTTATTTTCTTATCAAAAATACCTGTGACAGATTTGCATAGGTGGACACAAAATAGCTTAAATGATTGTTGTTGTGATTGTAACAACTTCAGTTCTTATGTAGAAACAGAAAAGTGAGTTGTGACATCGGTCAGTCTGTGGTCTCTCTGTGAAATAAGGTTTTACTTCCTGGTTGGTTGGTTTGAGTTTATGTTGACATGTTGATGTCATTTGTCTGCAGCCGAATAGATAGATGACCTCTCGTAAATAAGGATGACAATAAATATTACAAATATATTACTTCGCGGGCTGTTAAATACTTTTCAAATATAGTTTTTTTTTTTCTCAGAACCTATTAAGTCACAGAAGAGTGAAAAAGTCATAATGGTAAATAAACCTTTTTTTTAAGGTTAACTCTATAATAAAGTAAAAATGAATCCTCAGCTTCACAGAGCAGCGAAGCACATAGATCCGCTCCGATGTGCTCCTGTTGAAGTCTGTCTGGGAACGACTTCCACACGATTCCAGAAATTAAATCCTTCAAATTCACGTTGGCAAAAAAAAAAAAATCCTCCACAGTTCAAGATTTCACTTTGTTGTTGCTTAATTACTACTTTTCCATCTGAATGGAATATGTGCGCGCACACACACACACACACACGCACACAGAAATTCCCCCAGTTTTCCACCAGGAGGCAGCTAATCCAACTCGTCCACGACGTCCGTCTGCACAGGGCAACTCGCTGTAGTTGCTGATCTCAGATCAGTTGGCGTACTGTCTGTAAAAGGCGACCTTGACTCGCTCTATCTGGTGACACAGTTTGATGGCGGGGCCGAGCTTCAGGTCCATACACTCCTGCACCGTGGGCAGAGTCAGCAGCAGCAGAGCCTGGCCGTCAATGTCCTGCACGGCGAAATATTTAAATACATATTTACATGAGAGACAAAGTCGACACTTCCACAGAGTTTTTGTGTGTGTGTGTGTGTGTGTGTGTGCGTGTCTACCTGCTCCTGGAAGATGTTGGCCAGTGATGCACAGTCTGTAGAGTTGATGAACTGAACAACTTCATCCACTGTCCACTCCAAAGGGTTTCTGTCCAACACCAACTGTCCCTCCTCCTCCTGCTCCATCTGACACACACACACACACACATACACACACACACACCACAGAAACATTTCATCATTTTTTTGACTGATCTACTCATTCTCTGTATGGCTGTTTTACAGATGGCTTCACTTCCTGTTAGCTGACAGCGCAGGGACAGTTCCTCACCTGAACGTCCTGTCCCTTTGCCGGCTGGTACTTGTTGTTCTGGTTGTGGGACGACAGTGAGCGAGTCGACCTCCTGCGGCCCTCTGCGACCTCCTGGCCACTTGCAGCGTTCCCCGCGCTGCCGACCCGGCGAAGTGTCACCGCCCGGCGGGGCCGGCTGCTGGCCACCTCCACAGAGGAGGCGTCGGTGTGGTCGTCACGAGGCTCTGAGCTGGTGCCCTCGCTGCCTGACTGCAACGCCAACTCTACATCCTCCTCCCCCTCATCGCTCTCCTGTCAGAGACAGGTATGTAACATGTACATCACCTCTCCTTCCTGCCTGTCACACTTCCAGGTCTCTTGTTTTTACATGTATTTACACTCCACTGAGAACAGACGATAACACTCAAGAGACAAGAGAAGAAGAGTGAAGAGGAGGAGGGTTGTCTAACCTGTGGTGAGCCAGCGGGAGTGAAGTCCACCGCAGACGAGCGTCTTTTCTTCTGGACAAAGATAGCTTTCCTCTTCTTCCTGCGGCGCGTCGGCTTGGCCAGCTCTCCCCCCGCGCTCTCCTCCCCTCCCACCGGCTTGGACAGCTTCCGCTTCTTCCCGTAGTAATATGCTGAGGACACAGCAGACACTGAAAACGACGCACCCGAAACAGCACCTAGCTACTCATTAGAGGCAACGAGCCACAGCCACAGTGTCACACGCGCTGACTGAATCTTCCTCATAGCTGTGGTGAGATGGGAATGTGATGGGAATAATTACTGTATTTGGTTTTGGTCTGGACGGAGCAGTTCTCTGGGCACTTGTCGGCGATGAGGACGGGGCTGAAGAGGTTCGGGCAGCACTGCAGCTTCACACACACTTTACGGCAGAAGTCTGGGATCTGCTCGGCCAGGCGGACTATCCTGATGGTGGAGCGATAGGTTTTCCCTTTATATCTGGAAAACACAGGAAGTGGAGCGTCAGGACGCTGTCAGTCTCCGATTACACCTGGATAATTAAACTTGGTGATTATTTTATTGCTACATTTTCTCTGATTTTAGTTTTTTTTTTTCCAAACATGATGCGTCTGCGTCCAAAAAAAAGAAAAAGAATCGCTGGATCAGAGGGGAAAAGAATCTGCTCTGTTATTCGGTCTCCTTACTTGGCTTTGAGGGTCTCCTCCTGACAGTCCCAGCTCAGATCCTCCAGCTCCTGCAGCTCCTTCAGGACTCGTCCAGGCTTGTAGGCAGCGTTGATCAGCATGTTCAGCAGCTGGAGGCGGAAGCAGAGCTCCAATTAAAGGAAAATCAACTCTGAAGCAGAATGAGAAGGAAAACAAAGCCCAAACATCGAGGCGGAACTGGACAAAATGAAAAAGGCCAAAAACTCGGAATCCTGACAAAACATGGATTCACACATATAGAAAATGAGTCTGTGTGTGTGTGTGTGTGTGTGTGTGTGTGTGAGTGAGAGAGAGAGACAGCTCCTCACATTAAAATGAACAGAAACTGTAGGTGGTTAACAAGACTCTGCTGTCTGTCTCGCCCTCTGTCTTTCACCTCCCTCCCTGTGCACCTCTTTGATTAAGCCTGCTCCTCACTGCCCTCCCACCCCCTCACCCCCTCACCCCCACCCCGCTGCTGCCGTCAGCCCACCTCTTTGAGGACCAGCGTGTGTGTGTGTGTGTGTGTGTGTGTGTGTGTGAGTGAGAGAGAGAGACAGCTCCTCACATTAAAATGAACAGAAACTGTAGGTGGTTAACAAGACTCTGCTGTCTGTCTCGCCCTCTGTCTTTCACCTCCCTCCCTGTGCACCTCTTTGATTAAGCCTGCTCCTCCCACGCCCCCCATCCCCACCCCACCGCTGCCGTCAGCCCACCTCTTTGAGGACCAGCGTGCACTTCCCTGGCCCGACAGCCTGCGGCAGCTCGGCGATGCGTCCCTTGTTGAGGTACGGTCCTGAGAAACACCGGTGGTTGACAAAGATCTTGGAGCAGCAGTATCTGCCGTTGGCCGAGCCTGGAAGACAGGAAACGAGTAAACGAGTACGTGTTATTTCTAACATCAGATAAGAAACAATAAAGCAAAACAAAATAAATAAGTTCCAGTTTATAATGTGTTTTAATACGTGAATGTAAGGTACGTGTAGTTATGCGTATTAAATAGGTCTTGATTTAAATGTGTCCTGTGTATGAGTCCCCTCCCTGTCCTGACAGGTCAAGGGTCAGCTGAAGGGGACGGTCGGTGAAACAGGCACCTGGACCCACCAGCAGGGGGAACAGGAACAAGGTGAGGTGATGAATATGAATGAGCCAGTGGGTGGTTTTCACACAGGGACAGGGATCATGTCAATGCTTCAGCCTCCTGCTCGCTATACTCACACAGTAGTGTTTACAATAGCGTTGTAAAAAAAAAAAAGTTAAAAAAAATACTTCTCTTTAGTAAGGAGCGGGGGGCAGATCATTAATGTTAATCACTGGCGATGATTTGTGTGCAACGTGGATTTTGATTACCTGTGTCCATGGCGATGGGCTGGCAGTGGCTGACAGGAACCATCTCTACTGGCTGGGGCGGAGCCAACCTGCAGGAAGGACCAATCAGTGCTTTAAAACTGATCAATATGATTATGGAGCTGATCAAATCAAAGAGGGAGCAACGGACGAACCGAAAGATCACTCACTTAGCTGATGAAACTACAGAGGATGAGTTACAGAGCCGCCAGTGGACTCTCTCTCTCTCTCTCTGTGTGTGTGTGTGTGTGTGTGTATATAACATATATCTACAGAATATATAAGTACATATAATCATCTGCCTGTTTTTTCTTACTGTTTCTCCGGCTGTACCACTGCAATCTTCTTCTGCTTCTGACCTGTGGAGACAACAGAGTTTGTATGAAGCTGTCGCTCACGAGGAAACGTGTGTGTGTGTGCGTGTGCACATACAGACAGGTTTGAGTGGAGGGGTCAGAGGGTAAGCGTTGGCCTCACACCAGCCGACAGGGAAGATGTCCATGGACTCGACGTCTACGATGCACTCTGACTGGGACTTGGCCACACCTGGAGACAGGTGGACAACAGAGAGAGGGGACAGGTGAGAGAGCTGTCTCACACACGCACACAAACATCCACACATGCACATGTGTGTACCTTCCAACCGGAGCCAGAGCAGACGTCCCCTGACCTGTGTGACCTGAGCCACACACACCTCCACTGGCCGCTGAGGGTTGACTGCCTCCAGCCACATGTCCTTGGCAAAGCCTCTGTTCTGCCAGGCCTGCGCGCACACACACACACACACACACACACACAGAGATGGTGATGATTCAGAGGGACGAGGTATATATTTTTACATTCAGGACAGTGATCTGACCTCAGATAACCTTCAACTTCAAGCTAATTAAACACATGTAGTACTGATCTGTCCCTTTAAAGAGGGTGTTACTGCAAACAAAAGTGCACTAACAGTCATTGTATCAGTTGTCAAGAGTTTTCCCTGAACACATTGTGACTTGTCATTGTGTGACGTCTTACATCGGGGAAGCAGCCGTCAGGAGCCGCCTCAGTCCCGCTCTGCTTCAGGTAGTCAGCCCAGTCGAAGTCCTGGCCCTCGGAGCCCGGGGGCCTCTCCAGACCCACGCCGTTCTTCAGACACCACTGTACGGGCAGGATGCCCGGCGAGTTGGCGTGACACACCACAAACCGAGGCTTCACGTCAGCTGAGAGGTCATCCAGCGTGACCTGGAAGTAGATCTCGTTGTAGACCTGAAGGGCAAAGAGATAAGCAGAGTGTTAAATGTCAGTTATTAGAGGAGACGGAGAGGTGCATGATGGGAAATGTTGCAAAGAGGTGCCATAAAAGTATAATAAAAAAACAAACAAATATTTTATTATAAATGATTTTTACTTTATATTTAGTTTAGTTTTAATATCAGCATTTAACAATAAAATATTAAAAATATTTTCCTTTTAAAAAAACAAGTAGATGTCTCCATTACATGAAAGAGACATTTTAAGCTAATAAGATAAAAGAGGATCAGACATAGGACATCAAATCTAAAGTACTACATGAACGTGTGTATGAAGGTGTGTGTCACATGTAGCACTGTGATATACGAGGTCTGCCTCAACAAAACAAACCAGAAAAGCAAGGCCACCTTCTTGGCAGTAAAAAAAAAAATCAGATTAATTAAGGCAGCTGAGGAATGTAGGCGACAGGTGTCTGTTACCGTTCTTTTTTCATTTTCTTTTTTTTTTTTAACAGGTAAAGAGGTTTCCTGGACGGGGTCCGACTCACCCTGGTGACAGAAACGGGGCAGATCTTGAGCTGCTCCCACGGTGAGACCATCTCCAGCTTCATCCCCGTCTTGAAGGAGTGTTCAGGCAGGTCCATGTGGTCCTGGCACAGTAAAGCGAGGATGTTTAGATGAATGTGCTCCACTTATGATGATGATGATGCGTGCGTGCGCGCACACACACACACACACACACCACGAGACAATGTAGGTCATGCAAACCCTGCTGGCTGAGCATGTAATGAATGTGTGCGATGTGTTATTCCCAGTTCAGTGGTTAATGAGATGGTGGATGAGGTTCTCTTCAGATAGATAATTGATAATAATGATTGCCCTCATCATCATTATCAATTATCTTATTGGTGAATGATTTGGTCGGTTTGTGGTTTACGTTTGATCATATTGAGCTGTGGACTATTCTCAGGTCCTTTCTGCTGTTGGCTCTGACGTGCGCTCGCTCCTCGTGCCAATCATCTAATTCTTCTTCTGTTCATTCTAACAAAAAGGCAACACTTCCTGCATGACAGAGATGTTTGGCTTCTCGCTCTCTGCAGCGAGTAGAGGAAATAATGAAAAAAAAGGTGTATTTCCAGAGAAGATGATGATTTCTGTGGATATCATTGTTTTTTTAATGACATAGTTTTGATTTGTTGTCTGTAGCTTCACCATGTTGCACTGTGCTCTTTTTTTTCATCCTCTGAGTGATAATTCCTACTTATTCCAGACTTTCACTGAGTCAGCCATGGTAACACAACGCTCACAGAGGGGGTGTGTGTCAACATTGCACGCACACACATACACACAAACACACACAAACACATACTGAGTGTCACAAACGTCCGAACTCACCTTGAACACTTCCAGGGGCAGCGGACTCTTCTGTCCATCATGTCGCGCCTCCTCCAGAGCCTGCTGCCAGTCGGGGGCGCTCTTCAGAGCCTTAAACTCTAATGTTTAATATGAGAAGTTGGATTGATAACAAGTATTTTTCTCAAAATTGATCATGTAAAACAAACATAGAGCATTGATATGACATTTATTTTCTTGTCTCTAGTCTGATTATGAAGAAAGGCGTGTGGGGGTGTTGGATGATCACCTCTAGGGGGCTCCATGGTGAGGTGGTTTTCCAGGGCCCAGCCGAGGGGCTGCAGTCGACTGTCCAGATAGAACAACCAGGGATCCTGATCCCGATGCTCCTCGGAGACACCAGCGTAACGCAGGCGGAGTCTCCCGCCGACATTCTGGACGACTCTGACAGGCCAGTACAGCAAAGGATCCGAGACGTCCCGAAGCTCCAGGACGGAGCCTCGGACGATCAGATCCACCGTGTTCTTCCCTCTGAGAGGCTGATGGAGAGACGGACAGAGTCACGCTCACAGATCACCGCAGTGTAAAACCTTTAAACCACAGCTTCTCAATGTGCATTCTGGGAGTTGATGCAGAATTTGCACTGTGTGAGGTTCATCCTGAGAACACACCCCCTCCAGCAGGTTGGCCGGTGCCGTCCTGGATCCAGTCAGGTCCCGGACCAGGAACTCCGTCCAGTCGCTGTGTTTTTCCTTGATGGCTGCGGAGACACAAAAACACCAGGCGGAGACTGAGGCAGAGGAACATGCGACGTGTGGAGAGTGTCGCGTGTTGAGTGTTGTCCCCAGGGAGCGCCAGCGAGCATGAGTGAGTACATGCATACACGTCAAAACACAAACACAACACAGGCCTTTCAAGGCAAATACTGACTTTTTCATTTAAAATTAAAAAGTCAGTATTTAACAGTTTTTATGCAAGACAGGTGAGAAAAGGTGTCACTCTGTAATGTAGATGTGAGAAATAACAGACGTTATACATGTAAACATACAACTAGTTGGTTAACGGATGATTAAAATGACAATTATTCCACATTTCCGCTTGTTGGTGCAGTTGAAAATGGAATCGCATCCGAGATGCACTGAGGACAGTTCCTGATTGCGTTGGTCAAAGCAGCTCTGAGGTGTGTTGGACATTACATTGGCAAACAGTAAACACACAAAGCAGTGAATGCGAATGATTATACATCGGTTTTTGTTTGTTCTGATTGGACCTTTCCATTATACTGAATCACTGCAGAGTCACTGCAGGTATTTTCTTAATGTTTTTTTAAAAGGTAAAAACCTTGAGATGAATCTGTTTATTTTGTAAATATAATAATAATAAATTAGTTAGATTACCTGTTTCACAGTAAACTACAGAGATTAATGTGAATTGCACAGAGACATTTGCATTGGGACACACGTTTTTTGTCGACTTCCTGTTTCCCATAGTGCAACACAGCGTTACACAATCCCTGTTTTGCTTTTCTGCTGTTGGCTCCTGTGTATCAGCTGACAGAAACAGAAACTGATTCTAACCTTCGGTCTCCTGCTCGGTTTTTTATCTGCTCATAATTTTCGCTCTGAGACACTTGATGGAGTCAGATGAGTCAGTGTAACAGAATGACTCTGACCCGCTGTGAGAACTGACATTCCCAGCACCACTGATTAGCATCGGGCCAAAGCGAAAGTTGTCCAGACACTGAGGCTGCTTTCAGCTGAACTGACTGAAAGCCATTTATTATGTTTCATGTGTTTATCTGGTTCACTTCCTGTTTTTTTTTTTCACTTATCCAATCAGTGGACACTAGGGCTGATTACTTTGGAAACTCATTAACTACGTTTTTATTCCAGCTTTCAGTTTACCTGATGTTTATTGATTAATCTCCTTTAAAGGTTTTATCTGTATCTTTGATTGATGGGTTGATTTACATCATGCTTCTGAATTCTGGGTCACTGCGATCGACGCACACTGCATCATCATCCACAGAGACACAGCAGCGAAACTAAGAATTACGACTCTGTCTCATAATAACAGGACAAGATCCCATAATGATATCATTCAGATCTCAGGGCTGTTAAACAGACAATCGCACCTGTTACAGATGTTGTGATTACAGCATCTGCTCATTACGTCAGTGAATATTATCAGACGCAGACGGCGTAAACACAGCTTGTCCACCAGCTTCAACTCTAACTCCAACTCTGTTTACACAACTGAAGATAAACCTGTTCTTTTCCCATAGACACAACACTGTTTCCAACAGACTGGAGGAGTATGACAAACTTCATTCTAATTAATCAGAAAATGGTTTGAAATCTGAGTTTTGTGTAGATACAACTGACACTTGGCTCTGCGGCGGCGGCGGCGGCGGCTCAGGGTTTTAAATATACGTTTGGCTGGTGAGACCAAATCAATAAATTCCCTCGTGGCTCCGGACTCTGAGTTTCAGAACTGTGGAATTTTCTGGCCAATGAATCAGTGGCGTCGGAATGAGAGGAGCTGTTTTCCTGTGACGGTCATGTGAACAGCGAACGTCTCCGCGGCCCAGACACCCTCTGCACCACTGTTTAATCAGAGCGTTTTTTTCCCCCCCGTGAGACTATTTTCTTTTCCTCACCCTGCACACACACACACATGCACACTCAGACGCGCACACACACTCACACTCCCTCTCTGAGCAATGTTGCAGAAATAGATAAACTATTTTTACAGATCCTGCCGAGGTTATTCATGAAGCCATTTAAAGCAGCAGAGAATAAAACACACAGACTTCAACCACACCCCTCACCTCCCACCCCGCTCCCTGCACTTTAATTATGCTCTAGTGTTGTGTAGATAAATAAATTCTATTATTCCACTTTTGCCATCCTGAAGGCAGCAGACACACAGCGAGGCGAGAGCATGGCTTTCACATAACAATATATGCAGAATTAACCTTGAGGGAGGAAATCTTTAAAATATTCACACAAACACACACAGACACACACACAAACACACACAGACACACACCCTCCCTGCCCATTCTTGTTCACAGGAACTGGCTCAAGTCTCCAAGCAAATATTAAGCATTAAAAAACAAACAAACAGAAAAACAAATAGGAAAGTACATGATGATGAAACTTAATATTTACATATTCTGCCAACTCGCTGTCAGTGTAAACAGCCCTGACTCTGTGTACAGGCTCATTCAGAAGCATATTTAATCCGACTTGTAATGAAAGAGGAAAAATGGTCCGGGTGTTTTCGGCACCACAGATTGTAATCAGAGTTAATGGAAGCAAATGAAGCTCCATCCTCCTCTGTCTCATTCAGCCATTTTAACGTAACTCATAACTCATAACACACAAAATATATATGTTCCTCTGTAGTAAGCAATACAATACAGTCAGGTTATGCAAACTGCAAGTATCAAGCATGAGTCGTACTGGAGCTGCCGTCTCCTTCAACCATCATGTTTTACATGAGATTTGTGTAGACGGCTGGTGTCCAACATAACACATACAGACAGACAGTGTACGGCAATGGGACGAGGGAGTCGGACAAATATATGCAGTAAAAGGCTGAAATGATATTCAACTTGTTTATGAGGCTTTTGGTTGTTGTTGTTGTTGTCGTCAGATTCCTTGTTAGATTAGTTTTTTGTGTATCATCTCTGTGATTTTTTTTAATTACCTGATGCTCTTAACTAAACTTAAGAGCAGAAAGATGTTTCTTTTTCCTCTCTCTTTGTGTAATGACTTTAATGATTTAACCTAACCACGCTCCAGCTCCGACTGAGTCTGTGGAACAGTGCTGATCTGCAGGTCGAGGTTTGGACTTTGCAGCGTAAACTGACAAAAGCGCAGTGTTTCAGGGTTCAGAGGTCAAGAGGGTCAGACCAAACTAAAACAGCATGTGTGACACAACCTCACATCTCATGACAGCAGAGGACGAGTCTATCTCAGAGCTTCATCTCCAGCAGACCCGACCAGGAGCAGTGTGGTTAATTCATGTGTCAGGTTGTGTTCAGATGTAATCACATGACCAGACTACTGTTTTTTTTAAAAAAACTCCTCACATTATTATTATTATTATTATCATCGTTATAATAAATTAACTGTGGGTGAATGGGTGAGTTTCGTGAATACATGTTTTTTGTTAGAGCTGTTTTGACCAATTCAAACTGTTTGAGAAAAATCTGTCCCCTAGCTTTCCATTTTTCCCAACTGAAGATTAAAATTTCTTTAATGGAATCTTGAAATTTGATTGCATTTGAAATGTGTGTGTGTGTGTGAGAAAAATCCGTCTCTTCTTTTAATGTATTTTTTTTTTAAATGTTCTTGCTTTTTCTTATTACGTCATAGACTTTTAATTAAAGGCCAAATTATGACAAAAATATATATCGATCAACAACATAAACATTTTAGAAGCTGTAGTCTTAAAAGGTCTGATCAACGTTGTTTCGATTCATGGAGGAGTCCACGCTTTCCTGAACCCAGTTTGTCCACTTTATCAGTTTTTATCAAGTGTCACATTTGAGCCGCTGTGTTTTACACTGGTTATCATCTGAGCGCAGCCTGTGTGTGTGTGTGTGTGTGTGTGCGTGCGTGCGTGCGTGTTATCACTCCACTAGGACATTCGACTCAGCTCTCAGCTCTACAGGAGTCACATGCAAGACAAGGCAAAGCATGACAACTGAGCTGTGAGGTCACTTCCTGTGCAGCGATGACAGCAGCAGGAGGAGGAGGAGGAGGAGGAGGAAGCACACTGCACATGCAGCTCTCAGGTCTAACGTCGACACAGCGTTGATTCGGTGTTAGTCACTAATGAGACGAGCAGGTGAGTTAGTCAGAGCTTCTTACCTTTTCTTAGGTAAATGTTATCTGAGAGATAAAACACAAACAAAAACGGAAAACGGTCACACACTAAGCACAAAACGCACACATACACAAACGCACAGGGTTTACCCTGCTCTCACATTTCAGCTGACTGAGCAACACACACACACACACACACATCAATGTGCTTCAAATGGGGAGAAGCCTTGAAATGAAGCAGCAAAGTACTTTTTTGGATCCGTTTCCATGAAGCGAGTGAGCGTGTGATGCCGAAGCCTCTTTTCTTTCGGGAATAAACGAGCGACCTCGTTACACTGTTTATCCCTGGAGCTCTGTCTCTGCACATCCAGGATCTCGGATCATTGATCGTGGAATCTGCCTCCGGCTGTTCCAGTGTCCCTGTCTCCGTGTGCTACTGTTATTCCTGAACATGCAGCTACGTTTACAGCACTACTATTACGCTCCTCATTACTAATTTCTGCTGAATCATATTTCGACGGTTATGCCTCAACACAACAATAATAATAATAATAATAACTTCATAAAATCCTGTTGGATCACGCCAGTTAAATAACTGGTTGGTCGATCATCAGAAAACTATGTATTTACAGGTCCAGTCTTCTTAGTAACTCTAATAACGTTATTCCCATCATCACAAAAATGTTATTGTGTCATGTCATGGTGAGTTGAAATCCAAAAGCAAAAGCCTGAATAGATAATACACAACAGCTGCTACAGGGGAAAGGACACATGGGAGTCAGGTGGAAACGTATCCGGGTCACTATCGATCAGCAGGGAAGAGTGGAGAAAATAGCTGGTGAGCAGACACCATGGGCAGGGTGAGTCATCTGTCTGTGGGTGTGAGGGGCCACTGCAGGTGGAAATGTCACTGCTGTAAAGGCTTTGGCAAAGTAACTTTATTGTGAAAGTCACAGCAGGCAGAGAGCAGCTGCTGGAAAAACCGCAAAGATGACGTTTTACTCTGGAAAGGCGATTAAGACAATAAGGCTGAGGCTGTGCGACACTGAGTGACTGTGATGTAGAGGGTGTGATGTGTCATCGAGAAAAGCGACAGAGTCAAACCACTTCAAGGGAAACCAGTCTTTCCGCTCACTTCATCTAAAGCGTTGCTTCACGGGTAAAGATGGGAGGTGTTGGTGTGGACAGTGTGTGTGTGTGTGTGTGTGGATATTTTTTGAAATATGAAATACTCTATTAGACAGTCTTTCATTATGATTATAGTGTGACTTATGAAAAAGACACAAAATGGTAATAAGTAAAAGTAAAAACTATTATTATTATTATTGTTACTATTATTATCATTATTATCATTATTATTATCTATTTGCTTTCTTGGTATGTGCAAATATACTGTAATGTCAGGTGACAGCCGACGTGTGTGTCTGTGTGTGTCACAGTGCGTCTTCCTACCTTCGGGGGGCATGAGCGTCTTGTTGTTCTGGGCACACCAGCCCACTGGATGCAGCTCAGCCGTCATGACGTCGCACCAGAAGTCGGCCTTGCGGTCGTCGCCGTAGCCACTGAAGCGCAGCAGCAGCAGCTGGCCGCATGTGGTGATGATGGTGGCCACCCAGTAGGTGTCCGGCCTGCTCTTATTGGCCACTTCCAGCTTCATGCCAGGCTGGAAACTGCTCTGCAGACTCACCTCCACCTGGACGACAGAAGAAACCGTTCAGGTAATGTTCATTTCCTGCCTTTTATTATTAAGTTTCAGTCCGAATAAATGTGTTAATGAAATGTCTAATTTACATAAGTGCACTCATTCAGAATCACAAATAGGTCAAAGGTCAAAGGTGAACCAGCGAAGATGCTTATCAACAGATTAGACAGATTTATCAACAGATTTATTTTTATCTAATCCTCGGGGTTTGTTCACAGCGCGTCTGACTCCTGTTGGTGCCACGTCCCAGTGACGAGCTCGGGACGGAACCTGGTGAGTAGACTGTTTTTAGAACCAGTTGTAATGATGATCCTAACTATCAGACCTCAAAAGGTCAACTTTCCTCTATGGAACCGTTTTAATCTGTGCTGCTTTCAGACGTGAAACGACAAACTGTTGATATGTTTGTGACCTCCACACTGGTATAACATGACAATGATTTGGGGGATTCTTTTTTTTTTAACAGGAAGCAGATGTAAAGCGTGGAAAAGGGGAAATTAACTTATTTATACACAGGAAGTTCAGTTTATAGGAAGTTAATACAGAGTAGCTGATAAATGCCATCTGTGGCTCAGAAGGAGAAATAACACTGATGATGTCATCAGAGTCAGCTGGTACAGGCCAGGCCAGGTGTAACTCAAATCATCACCACACAGTATGAATGAGGTCTGAGACGTTTCTGAGAAAAGCTGCACGACAGTGAACGCAGCACAGCATCGCGCGTTTCCACCACAGCCACAGGCCGCTATACAACTCTTGAGAACACTACAAGCCAACAGGATGTTCACATTCACAGACTCACACAAATGCACACAGTCACAAGTGAATGGAAAAAGCCAACATCTTAGAAATAAACACCCTGTGACTTCCTGCTACAACAATGCAAACGTGCTGTATCGGTCCGGGCCGCTTATGTAATGGAGCTACGGGCAGCAAACACTCACACTGTGTGTGATTGTGTGTGCGTGTGTGTTGGCTCGAGAGAAATCACTGTTTCATTTTGTCCAGGCAGAGCGAGAAAGAGAAAGAGAGAGAGAGAGCGAGAGAGATGTGGGCTGCACTTTAGTGAATCACAGTTTTCCAGGGAATTCATGGTCTGTCTCCCAGTTACTCATTCCACCTTCCAACAGGGTCATTTAGCTGCCCTGGAAAGTCAAACCCACTTATTCTAATCTCACCATCATTACAGTAAGACATTGTTATCAAACTGGATCAATAAACCGGATGATTCGTTTTCTGCAGAATTTGGGATTCATCCTGTTTTCCAAAAACTAGAATCAACATGATCTGGTGTTTCCTTGTAATATCTACTGTCTGAATGAATCACACCCACCTACTGCTATTCAAAAACAAACCTGTGCACTTCCTCATTCCTCAGCACATTCCCTCTATTATGGTATACAGAATATCCTCTTATAGTCCAATTAAGATCAGGGAAACAGAAAAGACATGAGGACAACTACAACTTTGTAGTTATCGTAATTATTATTATAATTATTATGTCTCATAAACCTAATTTGTTTGTGTCACTCAATACTTTAAATTACCTCACTACAGTATTTTCTGTTGTGTATTTACCTACACCTGTGTCTTCAAAGTAGTCTGACGACGTAATCGAGGAACAGGGCCAACGAACGCGCTATACATTTAACGCCGCGGCGGCGCTGAGCCCTGGCTCTCTGCAGTGTGTCGTTAACGGATCTCTGTACATGGTGCTTATCTGCGAGGCTGTGTTTAAAGGATCAGCACCGGGAGCAGTCACTCACATGTCTGAAGGTGGTGTGTGGGGCGGCGATGGCCCCCGTCTCCTCCATGTACTCCTCCCAGTTAAACTCCGCCTCCTCTGCAGAGTCGGCGTCTGAATGGAACAAACAAACAAAAAGACAAAACTCTCCTGTCAGTCGTCACCATGAAGACAAACATCCTTCACCTTCGTGAGACGGCGAAGACAGCAATTAACTACTTGGCCCTGATGTTTTGTAAATGCAGCTGATCTCACGACACAAAACACACAGGAAGCTATGTGGAGCATGTGTTTGCGTTCACATGTACGTTGTCTTATATAACTGCATAAAACTCAAATTGTGCTTGTGTGTATGTGAAGACAGGAAAGTTTTTTTTTTTTAATTGTCAAACTTGTTTCATCCACTCGTTTCATTTATTCTAAAAATAAAGTTTTCCCATTTCCCCTCCAGTGCTTCCACCTTAAACCCATGAAGAAGGTGCGATGTATCGACGTAGTGATGGAAGTTCATCAGCGCCTCACCTGTGTTCACCTCTTCTTCCTTCCCATTGGTCGAGTTGTACGGCTTGACCACGGTGAGGGGCAGTGGCTGCTCCTGAGTATGCGACTGCATCCTCCGCCTCCTGGTGAGTGTTCAGCTTCAGACCTGAGATGTTTCGCGTCCTCCTCACTGCATCTCTCACTCTCCTCAGCAGCCCTGCAGCAGAGCAGTTCCCATTGAATCAGTGTTTTCCTCTGCTCTCGTGTGTCTGAGTATCACAAACTGTTTTCTTTCTTTGAATCGTCAGAAGACTTCTTTTTTTTAACACCCACCGTTTTCATGGAAAACGCTTTGTGGCAGAAACTGAAGCACTTTGCACTTTCGGTTTCTTTAGAATAATAATAAACAGAAGAGGAAGTGGGCAGTTTGCAGGAGAGGTGGTCATTACTGTAGCTGAATAAGCGGAAACAGAAAGAACTTAAACTGCGTCTCCAGCTGATGTATGAAAACAAACCAGACGCGGCGTTTCACCGCTCGCGCTCGATTCCAGCATCATCACCACAGCCGAGTGAAAAACGCAGACCAGCCTCTGACTCTTCAGCCTTATGTTTCTGCCATATCTGCTTATGCTCACTGTCTGTGAGCTGCACGTGTTTGCATACCACTGCAACGCTCCCGTAACCAATCAGAGTCCGACAAAGTAGAATAACTGGAATGACCCGAGCGAGATAACAGGCCAACGAATGAGAACAGACACAGTGATACACAACTACAGCTGAAGACTGTCCTGTAATAACACATGGTTGATACTTTATTAACATAAACTCCTCTTGGATTTTGTATTTATTTTATTCCCAATTTATTTTACACCTGATTAAATGAAATTAAATGGGATGATTAGATAGGAATGGACTTCATTTAATTTTTTGTTTTCGTTTTTGAATCTAAAGATTAACTATCACTGTTTTTTTCACAGATCAATACTTCATTGTATCTGGTTGCTCTTTTTTTTTTGGGTCAAACGTTTTGTTTTTCCAGACTCTGTAACATGCTGCTCTGATCAATCACTTTGAGGCAAAGGTGTGATGTGATTAATCAATCAGTCAATCAAGGCAGGACACTGTAAAACACTGACTGGTCAGAAGATGGAAAGAAACAAAGCATTTCACAATCCCTTGTATTTATGTTGTGACCCATCTGATGGGCCTTGACCCCCAGGTTAAGAATCACTTAGAAAAAAAGTGTGTGTGTGTGTGTGTGTGTTGCAAAAGGAGAAAAAAGGACAAATCCTCACACTGGAGAAGCTGCGACCACAGACGTGTTTTTAAAAAAGAGCTTTAACAGTTGACTGATTACTGATCTTGTTGATCAGTTATTTCAGCTCACGTTAAAATCCCAGTGTGGTCGGACTCCGAACACCACAGGTGACTGTCAGAGTGAAATCTGCCATATGAGCCAATAATCAACACAGCAACATGTGAGAATCAACATCTTCACAACAACAACGGAGCTTGTTTGTCACTTGCCTGGCAGACGGCCTTGGTCATGCAGTCACATCACCAGTGACTCACACACTGACGTCCACCCACTTTCATCAACACAACAGTTAACACACACACACACACACATACACACTTTCTCCACTTCAAACTTCAACTTCAAACGTCAAATCTCAAAATCTTGATTTCCAAAGAGCTGGGGGAAAAAAGTCCTTGTTTTTAAAGAAGTGACAAAAAATGGAAAGGAAAACACAGACACAAAAAGGTGGTAAAGTGTAATAATCCAACAACCCTATGATGAACAAAGTGCGAATCCTGCGATCGTAAAAAAAAAACTGAAAAAAAAAATCCCTGAAATCCTGGGAAAGTGAAAGCTTCAGGGAACTGCTGCTGTTTGAGCTGAGAGTATTTACAGAACTGTGAGTCTACAAAGGCTGAGTCTCCACACACACACACACACACACACACACACACACACACACACACACACACACACACACACACACACACCCCTGGCGTCCCACAGCGGCTCCAGCATACATCCATTGCGTAAACAACAAGCTGAGCTAATTTGGCTCACATGACGCTGCTCGCTGCCCCCCACACACACACACACACACATACACACACATACACACACAGCCTAAACACCACAATCTTCAGCTGCACATTGACACATTGCTGTTGTTAACATGTCGTCCTCGTTACACCACCATACCACAGCACCACACACACACACACACACACACACACACACACACCGTATGAGGAGCAGTTCACAGCAGCTCTTCAGCCTCGTTTTTCCCCTTAAAATTCCCCTTAACTGCCTGACTGTCTTTTATTCCCCCTCCTACTGTCTCACAGCTCCACAGACAACACAACTCTAAACTGCTCCTCTGTCACGTGCTCACATCCAGCCGCCATTAACCAATATTAACTATTGATAAACACGTCGATGGATAGAAAACAAATCAGTTAATGATGATTTTTAAAAAAACAAAAATACAGAACACTTGCTGACACAATCTATTTTTCAACACAAATACATTTATAAGAAGGGAAAAAAAAACATGAGATTATATATCGAATAGAGGTGTTTCATACCTTTAAAACACAGCCATTGTTTTGGTTCCACACTCCAGCACATGGCATTTACACTTAATGATCCGACGAGTCAGCTTTAATTTGTGGGTTTTAGCAACCACATCAGATGAAGAGGAAAAAAGAACAAATATGTGTACACACACACACACACACACGCACAAAAACACCCCGAAAATTTCCAGAGTCGTTTCTCTTCAAATCCAACAAGCCAAAACAGGAAACATGACCACACCGGCCATTTCCCCAAAAGTCACCGTGACATATTTATTGTCCCTGCAAACTTTAGAAGTCATCTGGAATCTGGAAGATCAGAGATTTAACTCTTTTTTTTAAAAAAAAAATCCTGTTAATACAGTTTCCAGAGGCTCTGGAGAATGTTCTCGTCTCATGGACACATTGCTGAAACTGGATTATGTGAATTTTCGGGAGAAGGGACATTTCCCATGATGCTGCGAGTTCAAAGAGAAACCGAGAAACTCAGTTCACCTTCAAAATAAAAGTGTCATTTATCATGGAGAAAAAGACTGAAGGGATTTTAATCATCTTGTCAACACCTTCACCTTCCTGTATGAGCACGCTGAATTTTCTTTTTTTTTTCTTTCTTTTTGTTTTTTTTTTTTTAGATTTGGTGCCTCACTGGTTAAACGAGTTTCCGAACCCTGAGGGACAGAAAACCATCCCAGAGCTTTTGTTCAGGAGATGCCTGTACATATTAACACACTGTCTCAGGCTTCAGCCTTGAAATATTTGGGGATTTTTTTTTCCTTTTTGTTTTTGTGTTTGTCGTTGATGTATTAGCCCCTGACGGGACGCTGGGCGTCCACGTGTTGTCCTCCCGCCTGTCCCTAAACCCATCCCTGCCAAAGATTTAATGGGGGATTGAGGAGATTAACTACCACTGCATGAGCCGGGCTTTTATTGCATTACTCCTCTTTCCCACTCATCCAGGAGTTGTTTCCTCTTGGCAACAATTTGTCCTCTGTTTCTTCCTACAGTTGTTCACAAAGACGTGAAGACGCACAAAGCTGCCTGAGTGTCCAACACAACAAACAGCACCACAATCTGCGACCATCACACTATGACGGAAAACTGCTTCTTCTCCCGGTGGGAGGAAGAAAAACAGGGGAAAGACTGGAAACATCTCACCACGGTACACACACACACACACACACTTTCTACACAACCTGTGAACAAAAGAGGTCAAATCTGATATTTGCCTACGTCCTCCCCTTATTCAAACACAGACTGAGAGTCAGATGGAGAAAGAAAGAAAGAAAGAAAGAAAGAAAGAAAGAAAGAAAGAAAGAAAGAGAAGAGAAGGTTCGGTGTCTGACCAGTGGTTGGATCCAGACCATCAGTGATGTGCAGCAGGAACCATGTTGATCTTCACAAATTGGTAAAAAAAAAAAAAAAAAAACGGAATCATTCATATGTGACTTTTATGTTGACGTTTTCAGATTTTCTTGAAAATGTTGTAATGTTTGTTTCCGGGAGAGAGAAAAAAACACTAACGACGGGGAAAAAAAGAAAAGGTGAAGAAATTCATCAGCTTCCAGGTTCAAACGAATTCTCTGATCAATCACCAGAAGACGCACGTGTCACGTCATCGACATATCGAACTGTGATCCCGAACCGAACGGGTTCGAGCGTGACGTCAGATGTGACCGTCTCGTCTTTGATAAAAGTGAAAGAGGAAACGTGCAGGGAGCAGGAGGGAGATGATGCGTTCACGGCCGCAGCCTCGCACTCCTCTCCTGTACTTAACACACTCACAACTGCAGCGGAAAAAAACGCGTGCGGAGCCGCGCGACGCAAACTGCGGATTTAATTCACTAACCCGCGTGTGTGTCCATCAAAAGAAAGCGACCGTGGCGCGAGGAGGCTCGTGGTTTTATTTTTTCCTCGTTCAAAGCTCCGAAGGCGCAGTTTTTCCTGCTCCAGTCCGACCAGCCCAACCCGCCATGTTGAAAGTGCTTTTCACGGCTCTTTTTTTTTTTTTTTTTTAACCACACTCTGGTGTTTTCCGACTCGTTTCACGCACCTAAAGGTGACGGGTAAAAATCCCGCCGACCCACGCGGCGATGACTCATCGGTCACGTCCATCGATTATTATAACGACAGCTAATATTCACCGCGAGCAACAACAACAACGACAACGCGTCACAAACGTCAGGAGAAATAAAACGTTATTTCAGCTTCAGTTCACGAAACGTGGCGCTGAACATGAAAGGAGAAAACAACGCAATAAACTGCCCCCCCCCCCCACACACACACACACACTGTCAATTAGAGCGCGTGAGAGACACTTTGAGCAACTTGGGCTCGCGACTATTTTTCGTTTCTACAGAAACGGCCTCGCGCCCGCGGAGCAGCAGGATCCTCGGACACGAGGAGGCGAAGCTGCGCGCGGAGACGCGTCACCTGTCTCCCTCACCTGTCTGAAACTGCCCAAAACCTCCCCCCCCCCCCCCACACACACACACACACACTGTCAATTAGAGCGCGTGAGAGACACTTTGAGCAACTTGGGCTCGCGACTATTTTTCGTTTCTACAGAAACGGCCTCGCGCCCGCGGAGCAGCAGGATCCTCGGACACGAGGAGGCGAAGCTGCGCGCGGAGACGCGTCACCTGTCTCCCTCACCTGTCTGTCTCACCTGGGCGCGTGCGTGTCGCGCTGCTCCTCGAGACCCTCGCGTGTCTCTCCCGCTTCGCGTGAGTCCGAGCGGAGCGACGCGTTGAGCTGCTGCTGCTGCTGCTGCCCCCGTTTCAATATGGCATCTCCCGTCTGCGCATGTCCCAAACACATCTCCACACATTTCCAAGCCAACTCCTTCACTGACCTTTACAGAGCAGCAGCACACAACATAATCAAAGTAATAGTAATAATAATTACAATAATAATAATAATAATAGTAATGATTTTTTAAAAAAAAAACAGGAGAAAGTCGAAAAACCTCGTAACGCAACGAAACGTTTGGTTTTATTAACGTTTATTCTGACGCGATGGTTTTAATCTGTCTTCATTGTCCAACCAGTCTGAATGCAAAACCAAGCCACTGCGTCGTGTCAGGATTTACAGACTGCCCCTTAACGCATCACGTCATGTTGCTTCACCCAAAATGCGGTTTTATCATTAACAGAGAGAAAAATGAAAAACATCCACGATCATAAAACTATAATAAAAGTGTGATGAAGAAACGGCTGCTTTTTTTCGGCATGAAAAAAAATGTATTGTTTCTCTGTTTCTTTTCGTCTCTTTTCCTCGTGCAGAAGAAAATGAAGTGTTTCTGTCTAAATGATGAGTGTTGTGTTGTGTTTAAGAATCCAGTGTCGCCTCGCGTTGTCAGAGCCGACAGTGCCATCTAGCGGTGTCAGCGCAGGTTCCTGATCCACACCGGGACAGAGGAATCATTTACGGCTCAGGTGCAGCAGGTGAACCAGACCGCGGCTCTGTGTGGTCAGGCACGGCCGATGAGAGACGCGCTGTGACCGGGGAGACTCCTACACGAGGCCTCGGTGAAATGCAAGGTTTTTTTTGATAGAAAGTTTTCACCAGTGCGCATTAGTTGTGTGTGTTTTTCTTCTTCTTCTGACCCAGAGAGCGACAACATGAATGAGTCAGTTTTGTTGAGACACATCAAACACATCCGGGATCATTATGATTAATGATCCTGTAATGAGACTGTCATAACAAACAGAGGCTTTTATTCTGAAACCAGGTAGAGGGTCCATACAGTATCACACAGTCTGTATGAAACAGACGTGGACCGGGGCCGAGCCGCCGGAGCAGCAGATGGGGGCGCGTGCGCCGGCCTCCGCTAATCTGCCGCAGAAGAGGATTTTCCGAGCGCGCGGCTCAAAGGATTATGCCTCCCCTGTTTATGCGCGCGCGTGCGCACCCTCCCCCAAACACACGTGCAGGAAGCCTCGCTGCACGCGTGCACGCAGCAGGGAACCATCATTTTGTTGATTTTGGTTTGTTTTGTTAAAACCTAAAACCCATTTGCGTAAAAATCAATCAACACAATCTATTATTATTATTATTATTATTATTATTATTATTAGGTTGTTTATTTATGATTCATCCCAAACAACCGTGGATGACAGAAACCATATTTAAGAATAATGCAAAGATGCGTTTGTGTGTGTGTGTGTTTCTCTTGTGTTTATGTTGCCATTATTAGTCAGATTTTGTCGCCTGTTGTTAAACGACTGATTTTCCTGGTTCTTGTGTTATTGTCGTCGTGTCTTAATGATAATTATCCCGGTGGTTTGAACGTGAGCGGAGATTTGCCTCGCGCACGTCAAGTCTATATTTGAACAGACAGTTTCTCAGCACACAAATTTATTTAATTGATCATTATTTTTACTTTTACAGTTCTATGGAATGTGTATACAGGGCGTGTTGTAAAATAAAACGACTCACGTGATAGTCTAAAAGTTTAACTCATCAACTTTTGTCAGCTGGTGAGAGACGGAAGCCTTTTATTCTGAAGTGGTCGGACCGGAAGTCGTGCTTCCTGTCCCCTCTACTTGACGCTCCGTGTTGTTGTTGTAGTAAACATGGCGGTGAGTCAGAGAATCGACCGTGTTGTTTGTGTTCGCGTCATGAGATGAAGGGGAGTTTGTTTTCTGTACAAAGTGAGGAAGCCGTCGCGTCACAGGCAGGAGCCGGGTCAACATGGACCTGTACGGCTACAGCGGACTTCTCCTGGTCAAGCGGCTCCAGGTGACCAACATGTCCGAGCTGAGCGAGGCCGCGCCTCACGGCTGCGACAACGGGGCTCTGACCGACCGCTTCGGGGTGTTGATCCAGGGGCTGCTGGCTGTCGTCGCCTTCAGCACGCTGATGTGTGAGTATCCGCATCCGGACACACAACTAACACAACCGTCGAAAACACAACACAAACCAAACGCTCACTGTTCTGTGGACGTTTGTTTTCGTCGAGTTTAAGCAGCTAGCCACCAAATTCCCTTTAAAAAATATGTCAATTTAAAGTTCACCGGCCTCTCGGTGAAGACACATGACAAAAACTACACAATTTAAAACGGTATCTGACCAATAAAGTCCTGCTTTGTATTTCGGCATATACCACGTGTTGTACACGGAACACAATCTAATGGAATTTCAGCTGTTTTCTGACTGTGGTCGCAGCAAACATCTTCCACGTCCACGGAACAGACCTGACCGGCGCTCCATGCGGACACTTCCTTTAAATGCATGTTTTGTTAAAACGATGTTCTATTTACGGCTTATCTATACGCCGAATTTCCAATTGTGCCCTAAATAATAAAATGAATTGGTTTATACCACACCATACAAATTTGTGTAGTGATATGCAAAGCAGCGTCACAAATTGTGATGTTTTCTAAACAGAGTTTCTATTTTGGACCCAGTGTTGTTGCAAAAGGTCTGCAAACAGCATAACCACCCCCCCCCCCCCCCCCCCCCAGTATTCAGTGCATTTGCACTATTTGCAGCCGAGTTTAAACAACAGTCTGAACAATGATTGTGTACTGCTGCACAAACACGTGACACATGTCAGCTGAGTTAAAAACTAGTTATGGTTTGGTTTAATGCACAATGACATCACCCATGTTTAATGGTGGTTTTTACTATAATTGTATTTATGCCATAGTTTTAGTTTTCTTCCTGATGATGTTGACATTATTCAGCCTCTACTGTTGCTAATGTTGTCAGTTTACCATAAATTCCTGGCCACTGATAAATACTAAACATGAAACTGACAAATGCACATAACCCCCTTTTCAGATTGCATGAGTGTTGTGTGATCTAATGATCAGTGTGTAGTTTTAAAAGGTGGTTGCAGCTGATCGAGCAGCTGAGAACATGCAGCAGTGAAGTGCTGCAGCATCAGTCCAGATCATGGATCTGTTCATATTTACGCCACAGTATTTCAGTGCAGCGGTGCATTAAACGTCCTTTGGCTACGACCACAGTGTTTATATTATCTCTTCCTCAAAGCTATTTTAGTTTAGTTTCCTTCCACTGGCTCGTCATTCTTCCCACACTCACAGGATCTGGATGAAGGATGAATATCCAGCCATTTAGCCAAATCTGAGCACATGAAAAACTTCACTGATATGTGTGCTTCTCATTATCCCTTCTTTTATTATCATGAGAAATTTGACTCACTTTTACACCGTACACTGAGAAATCCCAGGATATAATATGTCTACAGCTGCAGCTAATAATGATTTTGA
This sequence comes from Trinectes maculatus, assembly GCA_016785345.1. Classification (NCBI taxonomy): domain Eukaryota; kingdom Metazoa; phylum Chordata; class Actinopteri; order Pleuronectiformes; family Achiridae; genus Trinectes; species Trinectes maculatus. The sequence goes on along the minus strand of JAFBJQ010040429.1, from coordinate 57,791 downwards.
TCACAAACCTTTCTAATAATAAATACATAATGTGTTTAGCTAAACAAAAACCTTAAACCTAAAGATATTCAGTTTTTATCTTCAGTGTTTGACGTTTGTGTTTGGTCAACGACTCTAAACCATTTAGCAATGATCAGAAATGCTGATCAGTCCAGGTGAAGAAAAGTGCAGGTCAAAGTCTGGAGGAGAGCGAGCAGCTTTCTGAGGGACGAGTCCAGTGATGAGACGTGTGAGACACGTCGGCAGGCAGCTTCAGGAACAGTCACATTATCTGTAACATGTTGTGTTGCTGTCTGACCTTATTGATGAATTGATCATCTGTCTTGTATGTTCAACAGTGAAGAGATTTCGAGAACCTGTTGGGATCAGACGACCATGGAGGATCTGGTCAGAAATGTTTTCTTCTTCTCTTGTTGTGTCCTACTTGGGGGGGTCAGTAGGCCCAGGGCCAGTAATGTTAATTAAACAAAGGCACAAAATGGACATAATCTGGTGCCAAACGAGGAAAAAAAAGTGATGACAAAGAAAAACAAAACAAAGGCACAAAAAAGAGACACAGGACTATTTGTTGTTGTTGTTACTTCCTTTTCCTTGTCTGTGCCAGAGCCCTTTGTTTCATTATCAAATCAATCATCAGCGAGTCATCAATCATCAACTTTTTTTTTGATGTGTAATAGAATAAACAACCGTCATAATCCCGTCCTGGCTCCATCTTGTCCTCCACAGGTTTTTCGACACGTCCAAACAGGCCATTGGAGCCCTGTTCATTCACTTTGCTAATGTCTTCCTGTCCACGCTCACCAAAGAAGACCCCTGCTCCCTGTGAGTGACTTCCGACCGGAGACCACTGATGACGAGATAAGACGTGGACGTATAAATAAGAGTCGCCTCGCTGATGATTTTGTTTTCTGTCTCATCGCAGGTATCTGATGAACTTCCTGCTCGATGCCACGCTGGGAATGCTGGTCATCTGGCTGGCCATCAAGTTGGTGTCCAAGCTGGTGGAGTACAAACAGTGGACGCTGCTCACGTTCGGAGAGTATGGTGAGTTTTATCCTGCCAGAGCCGTGAGAAGCAGCTCCGGTTTCCGCCATCAGAGGGCGACATAGACCAGCTGGAAGCATATTGGAATCAGAGCCAGAATCTCCAGCTGCTTCCGAGTCTGGATAAACATTCCCAGCGTCTTTGGAGATGGTTTAACTCCAGGAGAGTGATTACACCCGTACATGTTTTCGAATGCGAGTTGTGGCCACTTCTCTCAAACGGATTTTTTCACCGTGTTAAAATGCAGCACGCCGCAGATAGATAGATAGATAGATATGTATTCATGTGTTTATTATGTAGCATGAGACGAGATGATTTATCCCACGATCTGTTTACTTTAAATCACTGGTTCCTGTCTGTCTGTCTGTGTCTCCCGTCCTCCTCTTCCTGTCCTAATGACAGACCTGTCCTCCTTTGTGTCTGCTGCTGTCAGACACCTGCGTAACACACCATCCTGTTAGTGGAAGACAAACTGCAGGAAATATTACTCATGTCAACAAGTAGATAGATTCATGGTCGGACAAAGTCACCTTGATTTGGATGTGAGGGAGAAATGTTCTGTTCTGTTTTCCTTTAATCCCGTGCTGCTGTTTTCCTCCTCCTGCCCCCTCAGGTGATCCTCCTCAGGCAGCGGCCTGGTTGGGTCAGTGTGGCGTCTACCTGCTCATCATGGTGCTGGAGAAAGGCGTCATCAGCCTGGTGCTGCTCATCCCCGGATGGTCCAAAGTAAGGACGCTGCACAGCTGTGTGTGTGTGTGTGTGTCTGTGTGTCTGTGTGTGTGTGTGTGTGTGTGCTGGGTGTGACTGGTGGACGTGGACTTATTTCAGTAGTGTTCAGGGATTTTTTATTTATATGAATAAACAAGCAGGAGATAAAAATGACTTGTCTTCCGGTTGTAATGGAAACATAGAGGAAGTGTTTGTTTATTTGAAGGTCAGTCTGTTTGTGTGACATCAGGGTTCATGTTTGTTTATTCAGATTTGTCCAAGGAATAAAAGGACACTTTGTTCGTTTAGTGAAGATCTGTGCCTTGTTGTTATTGAGTGTTGTCATAAAAGACGCAGATTATAAATAACAGAATTTGAGACATTTTCATGGTTTGTCTTCATGAAGAGTTGAGGAGTTTGATTTTGTATGATTGTTGTCTTATTTAGGGATCCGGTATAAAAATAATTACAAAATCTTTTAATTGAATCATTTGATAGGAGTAGAACTGAGACCTATACTGTTAATTATATCTCAATTATATATCTTTTTATCATCTTCTCCAGCTGCAGCAGGTGTTGCTGAGCTACATCGCTAACCCTCAGCTGGAGCTGGTGCTGGTGATGCTCATTGTGCCTTTCATAGTCAATGTGAGTTTCACCGTTATGATCTATAACTGTATGTATAGTTTGAAGAGTAAGATCTTGTAGATACTAGTAGATGTTAGTAACCTCAGTCTCTTCTCTTTGGCTCTCGCCTGCAGTCCATCATGTTCTGGGTGGTCGACAGCCTGATGATGAGGAAGTACAAGACGATGAAGAGCCTGGACGACTCCTGCGACAGCGCGGTGAAGAAGGCCGACTCTCTGCCCACGGAGAACAGCGATGAGGCGCGGGTGAGCAAAACTAGACTCACATTTCTTTTCCCTCATGAAAATCCTGGATCTGCTTCAAACTAAAAACGCCCCCTCTCACAAAGTCTCACGGAAATCGGTTCACAAGGTTTTGAGAAATTCTGATACACAAATCACAAATCACCACTGTGCTGCGTTCAACTTAAAAATATAAATGAAGTTCTTTAAAATAATTGACAGCTTGCTTCCTGATGTCCAGGTTTTTGCTTTTGATCCGTCAGCGGGGGCACGTTAACGTTGTCCGATCTCCCATCTGCTGTGGAAATGACTCATCATTCATGTTGTTATGAACATGATCAACATTCCCACCCAGTGCACACAAACGAGTAGCTCTTTATTTATGGAATCGTAGTTAAAAGTCGGGCGGGCACAGAAACGAGATTCCCAAAACATGGGCAAAGAAAGTCCAGCCGAGCTGATGATGTCATTTGGGTGCATGACCCTCGTGTTCAGTAGGAGGAGAGTGTTTATCCCTCGCTCCTCTTTTCTTTCCCGCTGCTCTTCTGCCACGCAGCCATAAATCACGCCTTCAACCCGGGAATAAAAGTGGCATTTAGGAGCCGTTTCCACGCGCTGATGTTATGGAAAGCAGAGTGGAGTGGCGGAGGATGACAGAGACAGAGGGGTATTGACTCGGGTGAGGTCTGGGTGGGGGCCGGGGTGCCATGTGACAGCCATTATGCTGTTGTTGTGGTCGGGTTGAAGGTTAGAAGTGGAAATGATGAGACTGTGGTAAAACAGTAATCCATGATCCAATCCCTGTCTTTATCCAGTTCATATAGCCGAGTACATTTTCTCCTCTGGGGGTTGAATCCCTGTTTGCAGCGGCTGTCTTCAAGGTCGCGTAGAAACACAAATACATTTTCCGCTTCAGGGATGGGAATGCAGAACTGAGATATTTCCCAGCTTTGCCACTTGTCGGTACTTTGTAGAGCTCAGAGGATTTTCCGGTTGGGCGAAAAAAATTGTTTGATATTTTCTCTGACATGTGTGTGTGTGTTTGTTTTATTTGTACAGAATGAACAATATTCTGTACAAATATATATATGTGTGTGTGTGTGTGTATGTACATATGATATTAATTCAAGTTATATACATTTAGATTTTTTTTTATTTTTCCACTTTTCTTTTTATTTATAGTGACGATAAATATTTAACTGAAACTTTGTTGTCTATATAATAAGATAGGATTTTTGTCTTTATATATGTATCAGGAAGTGTTGGCATCTCTTTTTTTTTATCTTTAATATCAGCGTGTGTACCTGCTGTCGTATTTTGTCTGTGTCCCTTTGTGTTGTGTTCATCTGAGTCTCAGTCTCAGGTCCTGTCTTCTCTCAGGTCCTGCTGACCGTGGAGACGGACACAGATGAGGACTCAGAGGGGGAAGAGGAGCCCGCTGATGTGGGACCTGTCCCCAGTGTGCTTTATTCAGGTGGACCCGTAAGACCCAGCTGGGTGGTGGTGTAAAACCAGGTGACCTCCCACTCGTCCATCCGCTGTCCACACACACACAAACAGAAAAAGCCTTGCGTCCTCATCTCCTCTGATTTAAAGGTCTACATCTCATCTTCTGCGCAGCACAATGAAAGCTCATATACTCTGTGAGTGTCAACACTACAGCCTCTGCTGCCCTCTTCTGCACTGAAGGAGTGAATCGTACCTAGTGGAGCATGAAAACTCAAACAGCAACACATCAGAGTTACAACAACCACAACTGAAGCAGCAGCAGCTTCAGGGTGAAAACAGAAAGAAATCTGTCTCTGCTCACAGTGGGGACAAATGATGTCGCCCTTATTGTGTTAATCGTATTCCAAAGAGGATCAAGACAGTGACACACACACATACATATATATATATATACATAGTGTTGTATTCTTCTTCTCCAGTATTTTCCCTCGTTAAATTGAGACGATGAGAACATTAAGCCACAGTCGTTAACGCTCACATTCTGACTCTTTCCTGCTATGAATGCTCCAAATATTCCTCATACTCTCTCTGTTGGATGAGTCATAGCACATAGCTTTATTTATTCTGTGTATTTTTTATAGGAACCTGACTTATTATGGTATTGTGGTATGATCTGTGGTAACAGCAGTGGAAGAGGAGGTTTTTAGTTTTTCAATATAAACTGAGTCATCGCCAAACGGCTGATATTTACTTCATCTATTCCGCAGTTAAACGTCCAAATATTTCCATTTACTTGTTTACACGTACGGGTCCAAAGCCGAAAGGTTTGACATTCCGTCTGTAATGTTTTATTCTGTATTCCGATGTAGCACGTTTTGTATATCTACATATTTTTTAAGAAGTGACAGAATGTATCTCTTCAGTGTGTATGAATAAAGATGACTGACACATGAACACGTAGCATGAACACGCTGTTGAATTCCTGTGGCGGCTGAGATGAGCCAGTGTGATGACTGACAACCTGAGCAGGACCTGGCCGGAGCACACCTGTGTGGGCGGAGCCAGCAGCCCTGTGACCTCCAGGTGATGACAGGGAGCACAGGGTGTGTGTGTGTGTGCGCGCACAGGTGTGTGTCATGTATGTTTGGTGTGCATGTAGTCACTGGCACTGGGACAAGGGGTTAGTTACTGGAGTTGGTCTCCGTGGTAACCAGGTGTGATCTCTGGTCTGGAAGTCGCCATGTTTCAGATGTGTTGATGTGCATAATGGATGTGTGTGGGGAAAAAAAACAAAAAAAAACAAAAGAGCACTATGAACATCTCAGAAAACAACCTGTGTTTTAATGTTTTATTTACAATGACAATACAACTTTTTCTGAAAAAACAACAACAATACATATTGTGTAATAAAAACATGACTTTTCTATTAGAAATAGTAAAAAAATATATTCAAGAGAGAAAATTGAGGGTAAAGTAAAGTGAAGTGTGGAGTTGTGATGTCTGGGACCGTTTGGTTCTGTTGCTGTGTGATCATTATGGGTAAGCGGAGTTAATTGGATTGATTAAATGCTTCTTCTCGTTACATGTTTGTCCCATGTGACCAGTCCTCTGTGTCAAACATGTGTGACCTCAGATAGTCCCTGTATTGTCCCTCTATCAGCTTGGCTGCATTATTCCTGGCGAACCAGCAGGCCACGCTCTGCGTCCCGCTGTAGATCCGCCGGCTCTTCTGGACCACCGGCACCGAGCGGTCCTTCACCTTCAGCACCACCGAGGGTTTCATGTCTCCCTGTGCAGGAAGCTCTGCCAGTCCGACTTCCTCGTACAGGAACTGACCTGGAAGTCAAACGTATCAGTGATTGAATTGACTGTAGTCTCTTCCTGCGGGTTGTTTGTGTTGTGTTGTGTTGTACTGAATGTTGTTCCTGTCTGACAGTGAGATGGAGGCTTCATGGACGATGGAACTGATGTGACTGATGATGTCTGACACTCACCCAGGAGACCGTGGCAGTTGTGGGACAGCCCCTTGCTGCTGCCGATGTAGAAGCCCAGATGGTCCCTCTGGTACGGAGCTGGGTTCTTGTACTGATGTATCAAGATGACAAAGCTGATGTTCCCACCGACGACCACCGTCACGTTCGACTTCCCCACGATGGACACCGACAGCGCGCCGCTGTCCACGGCGGCAGTGGAGTGGCAGGGCAGGACCACGCGGTCTCGTCCGTCCAGGATGACTTTCCTCGGCGTCACCTCGATGTAGGCGCGCTTTGGGCGGTCCACGACGATGGTGATGGTGCTGAAGTAGGTACGCTGCTGCTTGTGGCTGCCCGGTGGAGCCGGAGCGCCAATCAGCTTCCCGTTCACTGTCACACCTGAAAACAGCAGTGAGCCGCCACCAGTTAGAGCGTGTGGTGAAAAGGCTTTTTACGTATATATCTCGTCATTGATGTTAAACAGCTGTCGTTGTGAGTCTGACCGGAGTGTTTGTGGTCGGAGACCAGGCGGAGGACGTCTCCGGGTTCCCCGTTGATGTTAAAGCACACCGTCAGTTTACTGAGGGGAAACTCCACCACAAAGTGAGGGTCACCATCCGCTGGAGGAGGGAACGAGACGGCGCTTTTAGACAGGAAGTAGCTTCAGCAACCATTGTTACTTGATTTGTGATTGGACCATGAGGGGGGAGGTTTGTTAGACGGGTGAATAACGCGTGTTAGTTTAGATTTCTGTGCATGAGTGAGCTGAGACAGTGGGCTTTTACCTGGCGTCGGCTCGTCAGGCGTGTGAGAACCAGCTCAGATGAACAGAGCGGTGATGAGAGGACACAGCAACAGTAATGACAGGGCCATTAGCCTCACTAACGCCCTCTGATGGCCTCCCTCTCTTTACTGTACAACACGTACACAAACATCCTCGTCTTAACGCCTCACTCTGTCAACACCTCAGCCACTGTGTGTGTGTGTGTGTGTGTGTGTGTGTTAAAGTGCCAGGTGGAGCCTGTGCTGGTATTTCAATTAGACCCTGTCTGCTCTTTCCTCTTTCCAGGTTATGTTCAGAAGCATCTCTGAGCCTCGCTCCATCTGTGATCACCACCAAGCAAATCCAAATTACAGAGTCAGTCTACTGTACATAGACCCCCTACCCCCGACTTTCATGTTTTACTGTGGAGCTGTAACACTCTGAGGTACGCAGGGTTCAGGCGCCGTCATGTGACCCAGGCAAGGGACTGTGTGTGTGTGTGTGTGTGTGTGTGTTTACATGGCGTCACCTGATGTCTTAGAGACGGTGATGGATTTCTTGACTGGTCTCCGTTCACCTTTACCTACGAGGAAGAGAGTGTTTATATTATATTATATATGTGTTTGTGTGTGTGTGTGTGTGTGTGTGTGTGTGTGTGTGTGTGTGTGTGTGTGTAACACAGGGTTTCTATCGTAACATAAAAACAGAGTAGAGAGTTGAGAGAACTTGTTCTTCCTGGGTCAGAACCCTCTACCATCATATCTCCAGTCGAACCTCACCGACTGTGTTGCTGGGGGAAGAGGTGTGGCTGCTGCCTGGCTTCTGATTGGCCGTCGGAGGTTTTCCGTCCTCTGCGTCACCTGGCAGCTCGTTGGCAGCTGATACAACCTCATCGGATGCTGGTGTGACCGTGGCTTCTGGAGCCATGGTGCCGTCAGCCAGGACCTCGGGTTTCTCCACCACCAGGTTGGTGAGGGGGGTGAGGAAGTTGTAGGTCAGCGAGAGGTCAGTGGCCTGCTGAGTGTGGTTCTCCCTCTCTCTGCTGGTCTGGCTGCGCAGCCGTGACCGCAGCCCCTCCTTGACACTCAGGAAACCCCAGACACGTTCCACGAAATCTTCTGCTATTGAGCCCAATATGACCCCTAACCCCTGAGCGTCCTCTGACCTCGAGACCTTGGCACCGGCCGCCATCGCTGTTTTCGCTGCTTTCACGTGCTTCTCCGTGTCTGTTTGTCGGCGCTGCAGGGGGACGTCCGTCTCCAGGACGATGCTCTTGTCGTTGTTGTTGGCGGTGACCTGAACATGGAGGGATTCTGCAGTCTGGTTTGTGAGTTTCCCAGCGATCACAAGCTCGGAGCCGTTGAAGTAGTTGGTGAAGAGATGCTGGGTGACGTACTGCACGGAGTCCTCGGTGTAGTTGATCCTTATGTCGGAGAGCAGCGGTGTTCCGATCTCATCGTAGAACCTGGAACGAAAAGGGGAACAAATCCGGGAAATGTAGTAGACTCACACTGAGGTGTGTTCAGATTGACAACAGAATTCCGTTTCTGGATGCTCGTTCATGTTGAAGGTTTTACCACCACCAGGCCTCGTTAATTAAAGGGTTGTGATCATGAGGGAAAGAAACCAACATTTGTTCGAGGTAGAAAATGGAATCAAAACAGTGTCTCATTTAAAAGTGTAGCAGCGTTGGCAGCGTTGTGTACCTCGTTGTGCGATCTGTGCAGTACCTCGGTCCTGCAGCCATCAAGCAAAGCACTTCCTGGTTTCAACAGCAGTTTTAGGAAGGTTGTTGTTAAGGTTTCACCAATTGTCTTGTTTGCTATGGAAGCTGCCTTCCGCCTATAAGCTCTCTACTGCAGCCTCACTTCACAATCTGTGCACACGCTCATAAAGGAGTGTGTGTGTGTGTGTGTGTGTGTTTATGGAGCTCTTGAATTAGTGTGTATGTGCTTGTGCCCGTCCCATGTTGTCACGCCGCAGTAAACGTCCCCACATCTTAACCGGAGTGTTTGTTCAAGCAGGACGAAGCCTATTATCTGCGGAGTCTGTCTGTTAACTCACACACACACACACACACACACACACACACACACACACACACACACACACACACACACATTCCTGCTCGACTGAGCAAACACTCTGTGTGTCCGAGTGCCAGAGAGAGAGAGGGTTGTGTGTTCAAGACTGGAGGGAAAAGAAAGAGGGGGTGGCGTTGATTAAAGAGGTCGGCTGTCAGCACCGCCACATTTGCCCCCCCGTTATCTCGATGAGAGATGGAGGTGGGTGTCGGTGGGAGGTGAGGGGGGGCATTGATCGCTTATTTCACCTAATACTCACTTCCACCACTGTTTTCATGAAATACTCCGAGTTTAGCTTTAGGATCAGTTTCAGATACAAAGTCATCCAAGATGGCCACCACCACATCGGACAGTTTGTTTATTTTCCACACATATAAAAACACACTCTTACCCTTTCAGCATGGCACTGGCGTCGGCATCTTCGTGGATGCGCCTCATCATCCCACAGTTTTCCAGGGCCATGCGTTCCAGCAGCCGATAGTCCACGTCGTTTCCAATCCCGATGGTGAAGATGCAGAACTTCTCCTGCACGGCGGAGCGGGTGTTTCCCAAGATGGCTGTGGACTGCGTCACTCCGACAGTCGGTCGCCCGTCCGTCAGGAAGATGATGAGGGAGACGCTGTTGGGGCTGGCGTCGGGGCTGGAGAGGTAGTCCCGCAGCAGGGAGGAGCCCGTCTGGATGGCGCCGTCGATGTTCGTGGCTGCAAACGTGATGAGGAAATGACCAGAAGATGGAAATACGACAAACGACATAGTTTAACAAGAAACCAAAGCTCGTTAGAAGTTTGTTTCATGTTCTTCACAGGTCCATTTGTGTGATGGAGCTGCAGAACCATGTGATTGAGTGACGTCTCACCTCCTGTGGGAACCAGCGTGAAGATGAACTTCTTGGCGTCTCGGACGGTGAGCGGCGTGACGGGCACCAGGCGATTCGGCTGCCACACTTTGATCTTACTGGAGAAGCTGATGAAGTTGAAGTGGTCGCTGGGACGCAGGTCCCTCAGGATGGTGAAGAGAGCGTCTTTGGTCACACATATAAAAACACACTCTTACCCTTTCAGCATGGCACTGGCGTCGGCATCTTCGTGGATGCGCCTCATCATCCCACAGTTTTCCAGGGCCATGCGTTCCAGCAGCCGATAGTCCACATCGTTTCCAATCCCGATGGTGAAGATGCAGAACTTCTCCTGCACGGCGGAGCGGGTGTTTCCCAAGATGGCTGTGGACTGCGTCACTCCGACAGTCGGTCGCCCGTCCGTCAGGAAGATGATGAGGGAGACGCTGTTGGGGCTGGCGTCGGGGCTGGAGACGTAGTCCCGCAGCAGGGAGGAGCCCGTCTGGATGGCGCCGTCGATGTTCGTGGCTGCAAACGTGATGAGAAAATGACCAGAAGATGGAAATACGACAAACGACATAGTTCTTATTTAACAAGACAACGTGAAAACCAAAGCTCGTTAGAAGTTTGTTTCATGTTCTTCACAGGTCCATTTGTGTGATGGAGATGCAGAACCATGTGGTTGAGTGACGTCTCACCTCCTGTGGGAACCAGCGTGAAGATGAACTTCTTGGCGTCTCGGACGGTGAGCGGCGTGACGGGCACCAGGCGATTCGGTTGCCACACTTTGATCTTACTGGAGAAGCTGATGAAGTTGAAGTGGTCGCTGGGACGCAGGTCCCTCAGGATGGTGAAGAGAGCGTCTTTGGTCTGAACGTCAGTCGGAAAGAGAAGCGGCAAAAAACGTTGTTATACTGAAACTGGATTCGGATCGCAATTTTAATTCCCGACCTGTAACCTTCTCAGTTCTTTCAGAGAGTGACGTAACGTCACAGTGTGGATGGGTGTGATATATGATTGGCCGATTGGGGGTGGGGGGGGTGATAGATGTCTGTATGGGCTGTGTACAGCAGGGGTCACGAGGGGTCACCACCACACGCTGACCTACACTGAAACCCTCTGTTGTGAAGCCACGTCTAACCACACATATCGTTCTGTTCTGTTCGGCCCATCGGGGGCAGGCGGTGGGGGGGAGGGGGGGGTGGATGGAGGGGTCAGAGGTTCCATTACTCCATATGCTGTGACCTTCCTCCCTCACAGCGTGGCCTTGTGCTGCGTCTTTCCACTTCTCTTTCCTCACTGAAAATCTGTTTTCCCGTTTGGCTCCTCGCCGTGGCCGGCGCCAGCTGCCGGGATCAGATCCGAGTGTGACGCCGGGGGTTAACGCGCTGCTACAGATGGAGGAGAAAGGCCTGATGGTGATATTTTCCTGTGGGGGCGTGAGGGGGCGGGGAGTCGGGTTTCGGAGCCGATAAACACATTGAAATCCTGCCTGCGCTAAAACCCCCTGCAGGCTGACGTGAGATTACACCGACGCACTGTGGAACGTTTCACTGTGTGTGTCAATTAGAAATAAAACGACAATGATCAAACGTAAACACAGTGGGATTTTAAATTTAGTGTTATTTATGACCGCGTGTGTGTTGTTGTTGTTGTTTTGTGTATTTTCAGCGTCACCTGTCTGATCTTGGTTCCCAGCATGGAGGCGCTGGTGTCGATCACAAACACCACGTTCTTGGGCACGACGGGGAGGTCTTTGGGGGCAAAGTAGTGCACAAAATGTCCGTTCAAAACCTGGGGGAGAGAAGTGTGTGTAGTTTAGTAAGTAGTTGTGTGGTTGTAAGTGAGTAGTTGTGTGACAGTTGGTTGAGAACTGGAGAGAAGGACTGAGGAGTTTGGCAGCAGAGTGATGAGTGGTGGCAGGAAGCCAGAGGAACGAATGAGCAACAGGTGTGTGTGTGTGTGCGTGGGTGTGTGTGTGTGCGTGTGTGTGTGTGTGTGTGTGTGTGATCATTTTGTTTCTCATGCGTCTTTAGCTCATGTTTGTGTGTTGCAGTTTAGAGATGGACTCTCACTTGGATGTCTCCGATGCCCAGGTCTCTCTGGACGTCATAGCGAACCAGGAAGTCTCCCAGGACGCCGTTGGTGGCGATCATGGCCTGCTGGATGATGTTGGGGCTGAAGGTGATCCTGCAGACGTTCTTCTTGTTGTCGATCGCCGTGGCGACGGGGAGCTCGGGCTTGGCTGCAGCACACAGAGAGGAAGCGTTTTTTTTTTTTTGCGAGATGAGTAAAGCGGCTGTGACCTTTGACCTCCCAGCTGACACAAACCGCTGTGAAAACGACATCTGTTTATTTTAATATTAAAAGCAGGAGGAGAATAAGAATGTTAGATGTTTCGAACCTGGGCTCTTTGCTCCGTTTGCTCCGTTTGCAGCTCCGTTGCTTCTGCCGTTGCGGAGCGGCAGAACCTCCAGGTCTCGGATCGGCGAGTGGTCGGTGATGGTGATGTCCAGGCTGAGGCGGCTGACCAGCTGCAGCGGCCGCAGGCTGGTCATGTGTTCGTAACGTCCCAGGCGGCGCTGCAGAAGCTCCTCGTAGGTGAGCAGGAAGATGGCGCGGTTCTTACCCGGTATGTTGACCTCCATCCTGAACACCTCCACCTCCGGCTCAGGACTGGACAGGGAGGAGGGAGGAAGCACTGAGCGTTAAAGGAGCAGGATGAACATTAGAAAAGAGGAATGATGCTGATGAGAAGAAGCTGCAGGACGTGGAAGGAAACAGGTGGAGAGCTGGAGAGGAGGTGGAGTGATGATGTCCTCCTCCTCCTCCCTGACGACACACTGTAGATCTGTGTGTGTGTGTGTGTGTGTGTGTGTAGCAGGAGTATTTGAGCAAGCTGCTGTGTAATTAGGAGTGGCCACACACACACACACACTCTCTCTCTCTCTCAGGTTTCTCGTACCTTGCGTCACCAGACTCTTTGTTTCTGGTTTTGCCGTGGTCCTGCTTGACCCTCTTTTCTCTCGGCCTGACCTCGCTCTGGTAGACGCGCCCTCCGACGATCCTGGTTCACAGGGTCAAAGGTCAAGGGTTAGACGGCCGACTATTGTCACAGTTCAGCAAGTTCCTCTCTCTCTTCTCTAAAAGCTCTTTGCAGATATCTGTGTGTGCGTGTGTCTTGTGTTTACAACAGAATAGTGTTTTTCTTGCTAGCGTCTCCGTAGCAACCAAAATCCAAAACATGCAGCCAGTAAAAGCAGCTGTGAGTCCAGTGTCTGCTGAGACTGATCAGTGTCTGGGGAAGATGATGATGATCATGATGATGATGATCATCATGATGATGATGATGTGATTTCAGGTCATGTGACCTGTGTGACTCTTACATGGTGAAGTTGGAGACGTAGGCGCCTGGGGGGATGTGGTGCTGGAAGACCCCCGCGGCGGCGGCGGCGTGCCTGTTGAGCATGGCGCAGTAGACTGCGGTGAAGGCGTAGCGGGAGATGATGGTGGTCTTGATGGAGAGCTCCTGGATGTGAGGTCTGTTCTCCTGCAGAGGAAACACTGGTTTACACCTGACACCTGCTGCTAACTGGGACCCGCGGGTTGTGTGTTGTGTGTTGTGTGTTGTGTGTTGTGTGTCTGCTGGCTGTGAGATCATCCACAGCAACACGTCTGGACTGTGGGAGTCGGGTTTTCCCAGCGGCTCGGATCCAGCGCATTACAGCGCCTCTGGCGCATCTGCGCGTCACGCCCAGAGCGCGAGCTCCAGGATCACTCCTCACAATGTTTAACACAACAACAACAACAACAACAACTCTTTACGCAGCTGTACGCAGACAGAGTGTCGGTGTGCTGGCGCGCGCGCCTTTACCTTGGTCAGGAGACTCTTCACCTGCCGCGGGAGCCTGCGCGGAGCCTGTGGCGCGAGACAAACACAACAGGTCAGAGGTCACGAGGAGCCGCAAACAGCGCAGTGTGCCGCAATCTGACCTGTCTCACCGTGTCCAGGTCCGACAGGTCCAGGTCCGACAGGTCCCAGTCCTGCTGGACCTGAGACTCCGGGTCCACTTGTGTCCGGACGGAGCAGCTCGCGCACATCAGCACCAGAACCGGAACCAGCAGCGGCATCATGACGCGGTCTCTTCAGGCTCCGAGGGACGAATGAGACATGTCCACAGTGTGTCCCAGTGTCCGTCTGTCCACAGCAGTGACCGGACTGAGAACTGACGCATCACAGACTGATGTGCTGCTGCTGCTGCTGCCGCCGCCTACAGGGGGCGTCGGGGTTTTTTTTTTTCTTTGTTGTAATTTTACACCTGATGAGGAAAAAAAAGTCCCACATTGTTACCAGTTCTTACCGCTAGGTGCCAGGCGCGCACCCTAAATGTCACACTGATCACACAGTTGACTGAACAACTAATTAATTAATGTCTGTTTTTTTAAATTGTTAATCAGTAAGGTAGTGTGCAAGTTTACATACAGCACCTGAAGGCAACGTGAGCTTCTGTCAGTTTCCTTATAAATAAAGTTATTTTAAATTTTGTAATAGAATTTAAAATTTATTTATTTATTTATTTATTTATTTATTTATTTCACTGCAAAAAAAGCCCACAAGTTATCTCCTTGTTAAAGGCTTCAGCCATTCATTTTGCTTAAGCGCCATCGTGTGGTCACAGTGCGACATGACATGTTTGTCATTCAACCTGCAGATATTATTGTGGGTCATGAAAATGCTCTGCTTGTGTTTTCACTTGAAAAAGACAAAAGTGTGTATCAGAAAACAGAGGCGGAAATCGGCGAGGTCACAGATGTGTTGGGTCTTGAACGCAGCCGTCTGACGTGGACACACTGTTCACCCTGTGGACAAATGTGGACAAGTCAAATGTGTCCTCTTTACCCCGCGGGTCAAGTTTCACACTGTCCCTCTTCTCTCTGGGTGAAACGAAACACAACAAATATTGACTGGTGGCAGGAGTCGATCAGTTTGCTGGATTTTAACCTTCAGTTGTGGCTGCGCTCCCTGCTGAAGGACCCGCTGTCTCCCGCTGCTGTGTGTGTCTCTCTATGTGTGCGTGTGTGTGAGGTTGTGTGTGTTTGAGCCCACAGGCCTGGTAAACCATGAGGCGTCCGCTGCTGCTGCTCCTGGGGCTCCTGCTCCTCCACCAGAGCCGCTGCTTTGAGTTTGTGATCGATGGCGAGTGGGAGGAAGAGACGGTGAGTTAAAAACCTTTTTTGTTCCATTTAACTACACGTGAATAGGTTTTGTTGTAAAACGGAGACTAAAGTTGAAATAGTTTATTTTCCTCATTTCACTGAAGCAGCTGATTGATTTGTTTTTAAAATATTCCTGATGTGTACTACAGTATATGTGTACTTTATGAATATTTCCTTTGAGTCTTTATTCTGTTTTTAAATTTAACTTTTAAAGAGTTACAGAATCGATGCCTTCTTCTTGTTACGTCTCATTATTTTAAATATACGTGACGGTTAAATCTGAACAAAAAGTAAATATTAGGTTTTTGGCTCTAAATCCTTTCCTTGACCTTTGACCCTCGTTAAGTCAATATTTTTTGATCTTTGAGGTTTGTGCTTTTGCTGAGACACAGCAAATCCCTGGATTTCTACAGATAAGAAAAACAACAACACAACAAAAAACAATCATTTAAATAAATGCTGTTGTTTCAGTTTGACTCCGTCACTAAAACATTTGTTCCATCACATTCAATTCAATGTAAACGCTGAATTGAAGGTGATGGAAACAACACACCTTCATGTGTAAAAGAGTAAAGTTTATAACAGTCTGACGTCTCTCTCTCTCTCTCTCTCTCTCTCTCTCTCTCTCTCTCTCTCTCAGCAGGCACATTCCCAGGATCATCGGCAGAGGAACAAGGTGAGATCTTCCTCCTGCAGACAACAACCCCATGCCTCTGTGCTGATGTTGTAACATGTGGACACAGATCGGTGAAATGAATCTGCACTGATTGCACAACACAAACAAACTGTTGTCCAGTTGGACAAGATTAAGACTGTGTGTGTGTGTGTGTGTGTGTGTGTGTGTGTGTGTGTGTGTGTGTGTTTCAGAGGGCGATATTGACCAGCGAGGAGCAGGAGGATTTTGAGGTACGACCGGTGAGCCTGGTGTTGGAGCCTCGTCACTGTGACAGAGTTGAACCTTATCTGCTAATCAATGTGCTGCTGTTTGAGGAGACTCACATGACTGAAGGGTTGTTGACTTTGTTTGTCGCTCGTCCTGCTGTGCGACGAGTTTGTGTCTCTTTGTAAGAAATCACATCAGCTCGCCTGTGTCCATCACGTTTATGATTTTATACTTTCAAGTCTGACTCTGACTCAGTTGGGCCCTTCAAAATAAAGCACACCTACTATTACATACACTACACAGTATATATCTATACAGTACATATATATATGTGTGTGTGTGTGTGTGTGTGTGTGTTCTCCACCTGCACAGGCCATTCGTGGAGATGACATCACCGTCAGGAGCTACAAAGTGGAGAGTCACATCACGTCCCGCTTCGCCCACACCACCGTCAGGAGCTCCGTGGTCAACTCTGGTTCCACAGCTCAGAGCATCGGCTTCAACGTGCAGATCCCCAAACGGGCTTTCATCACCAACTTCACCATGTGAGTCCGTAAGAACAAAACCAAGAAAACCCAGCAGAACAGAGCGTGCACCACCCTGAGCTCTCTCCCTCTCTCTCTGCTGCAGGAACGTGAATGGGATCACGTTCGTGGGCTCAGTGAAGGAGAAGACAGTGGCCAGGAACCTGTACGCTCAGGCCAGAGCCAGAGGCAAAGCAGCAGGCATCATCAGGTACCAGAGCCTCCTCCTGCATGTTCAACACAACATCTGCAGAGCTTCAGCAGTCAGGCTGAAATATTCCTGCTTCACAGAGCCAACTCCCAGGACATGGAGACCTTCAAGACGGAGGTCCACGTTCCTCCAGGCAGTCACATCGAGTTCGAGCTGCACTACCAGGAGATGATGCAGAGGAGGCTGGGTTTGTACGAGCACTCGCTGCACCTGCAGCCCGGACGGCTGGTGCCTCAGTTCCAGGTAACGACATCACGACCCGCGTCCGATTCTTCAGCCTGTGTGTGTGTGTGTGTGAGACATCGCACTGACCCCTGACCCCTGACGTCTCCTCAGGTGGATGTGTACATCTATGAGCCAAAGGGAATCTCCTCTGTGGAAACACCAAACACCCTCGGGGAGCAGTTGACCGACCTCATCAAAGTTACATCAACCAAAGACAAGGTAACACAAAGCCTCACAGTGTGTGTGTGTGTGTGTGTGTGTGTGTGTGTGTGTGTGTGTGTGTGTTGGCTGATTGTCTCACTGTGTCTCTTTTGTCCCCAGGCTCATGTTGTCTTCAAGCCGAACCTGCAGCAGCAGAGGAAGTGTGACAACTGCAGCGGCAGCGCTATCGACGGCGTCCTCACCGTCCAGTACGACGTGAACAGGGACAACAACGCCGGCGAGCTGCAGGTATCACGCGCTGAATGTCACCAGTCGGTTTGTGCGTGGAGCATCGTCAGACTCTCACGTCCACTGTCTCCTGCAGGTCTCCGACGGACACTTTGTCCAGTTCTTCGCTCCGTCCAACCTCTCCCCTCTGCCCAAAAACATTGTGTTCGTCATCGACGTCAGTGGCTCCATGTGGGGGGTCAAGATGAAACAGGTGAGTTTTCCTTGGTCACACCTCCATCCATCCCTCTGGTGCCACCGTGTGGTCATTCTGCTGAATGTCGTTCACAGACGGTGGAGGCCATGCAGGCCATTTTGGACGACCTGACCGAGGACGACCACTTCAGCATCATCGACTTTAATCACAACGTGCGCTGCTGGAGCGAGGACCTGGTCCCCGGATCGTCGATTCAGATCGCAGACGCCAAGAGATACATCCAGAACATCAAACCCAATGGAGGTGAGGCACTGTGCCTGCGTGTGTGTGTGTGAAATCCCACACTAACACTAACATTTTACTGACCTTTGACCCCAGGCACCAATATCAACGAGGCACTGATGAGAGCCGTGCAGATGCTGGTGAGGGCGTCCAATCAGGGGATGATTGATCCTCGCTCCGTCTCCATGATCATCCTGGTGTCTGACGGAGATCCCACTGTGGGTAAGATCGACTGACCTGTTACCTACAGCCGAACACCACCGTATTACTACACTACTGCGGAATGTCCCTTTAAAATCAAAACCTGCTTTGGACCCTGCAGGAGAGATCAAGCTCAGCACCATCCAGAAGAACGTGAAGCGAGCGATGAGGGACGAGTTCTCTCTCTTTTCGCTGGGCATCGGTTTTGACGTGGACTACGACTTCCTGGAACGCATCGCCACGGAGAACAGGGGCATCGCTCAGAGGATCTACGCCAACCACGACGCCGCAGAGCAGCTCCGGGTACGACCACGTTCAGGTTCCCAACATTCATTTAGGTTTTTATCTCAGATGAGGATTTAGTGACACTTTAACCTTTGACCTCTGTCTGTGCAGACGTTCTACAGCCAGGTCTCAGCTCCACTGCTGAGGAGAATCACCATCCAGTTCCCAGAAGACTCGGTGTCAGACGTCACCCAGAACCAGTTTGATAAATACTTCCAGGGCTCAGAGCTGGTGGTGGCCGGGAAGGTTCTGCCGTCTGAGGGCAACACGCTGACCAGCTTCACCACCGCGTCTGCTGTGAGTATCACCACACCTCCTCACGCCGCCTCCTCAACACCAGATCCAAACACGCCATGTTCATCGTCCAACCCGCAGGCCCGTCTGGACATCATCCTGGAGACGGAGACCGACACCACAGAGCTGGACGCGGAGCTGGCCAAGCAGCAGCACTCGTTCCCAGCGTTCGCCAGGCAGCTGTGGGCCTACATGACGGTCAAACAGCTGATCTCTGCGCGGTGAGATGTGCTTCAGCACGAGAAACACGCATGTCGATACGGAGCTCTGACACACGTGAACAAAATGGACGCTGTTTTCACTTCTCTTCAGGTCCTTGGCTCCGACCGCGGCCAAGAAGAGGAAGATCACGCAGCAGATCATGACGCTGGCTGTGGAGCATCAGTTCGTCACGCCGCTCACGGCTCTGCTGGTGGAGAGCGAGGACGCCATGGAGAGGCTGCTCGCCGACTCGCCGAAGGACCCGAGGCACGGCTGCTGCTCAGGTGCCCGACAAACAGCCGCCATGTAAACGTTACAGTAACCGACAGGAAGAGAAGAAGACAGGAAGACAACTAAAGAAAATGTGTTTTGTTGCTGTCTCACACTCGTGTGCAGGAGTGACAGGAGGCCCCGCCTCCAACAGTCGGGCTCCGGTTCCAGTCGTCTACCAGGCTCCGCCCTGGGTCCAGATACCGACTACGCCCCCCCCCCTTCAGGTGAAGAAGGACCAAGTGGAGTGGTCTTTGCCTCCGCGGGTCACCTCAGGTAAAACACACACACACACACACACACACACAGATAACACACCAACACGACAAACGGTGCTGAATGAGAAGCCCGGGTTTCCTCTCATGCAGTGGACAACGACCCGCACTTCATCATCCACCTGCCCCAAAGCAACATGGACGTCTGCTTCAACATCGACTCCAACCCGGGTCACATCCTCAACCTGGTGTCCGACAGCGGAGCAGGTGAGATTCCTGATTATTGATTCATGAGGGCGGCTGTGATCAATCATCATGACATCAGTCCACGCTTGATCCTTCCTCTCTCTCCTGTCCTGAAGGCGTGGCGGTGAATGGTCAGCTGATCGGCTCCAAGCAGGTGCACAAAAACCACCTCCGCACCTACTTTGGCGTCATCACCGTCTACTACCAACCTGACGGCGTCAGCGTGAGCGCCAGCACCGACAGCATCACCATGAGCGACGGCAGGAACAACCACTCCTTCACCTGGAGGTCCACCGCCGAGATCTCACAGGACGGGTAAAGGCCTCCCGACCTCTCAGCCGCGGCGGCGCACCTCTCTGCCTCCGCCTGCTGCTCTCACGCCGCCGTCGTCTCTGTGTTGCAGGGTGAGGATCTCCATCGTGAAGAACTCTCACCTCACCGTCACAGTGAACGGCGACATCCAGGTGATGGTGCTGCTGCACCGCGTGTGGAAGAAACACCCCATCAACGTCGACTTCCTCGGCATCTACGTTCCCGACGACAACCGCTACTCGCCGCTGGTTCACGGGCTCATCGGTGAGGTCACAGATAAACCGAGAGCGTTTGAAACATGGATTAGCAGTCACTCTGATTATTGTCAGTGAACTGCTGTTTAAAATGTGTGCGTGTGTGTGTGTCTGTGTGTGTGTCTGTGTGTGTGTGATGTCACAGGGCAGTTTGCCAGGGAACCTGAGGTGAGCGTGTTCGACGTCCACGAAGGAGTCGACCCTCTGAAGAAGGAGGCCACCATGAAGGTGAAGGGCAACAAGCTGCTCGTCACCAGGTTCGTCTTCAGTGTCCCATCAGAAAAATTATTATTATTATTACAGCCATCAAATCTGATACACACATGTGTGTGTGTGTGTGTGTGTGTGTTTTAGGGGCTGGCAGAAGGACTACAGGCGCGACAGGAGAAGCGGCTCTGATGTTTACTGCTGGTTTATCCACAACAGTGGGAAAGGCTTCATCGACGGCCACTACACCAACTACATTGTCCCCAGTCTCAACAGCTTCCTTCAGATGCTCTGATCTGACGGAGACGCGTTCAAGTACCCCGTGCAACGTCTGTGTGTTTTTTTTTTCTTTCTCTCAGTGTCGTCCCATTTCTAACTACGATTCGTTTCTGTTCCTCGAGAGTCGCTGGAACTACAGATAAACAACAACAAAACCAAACAAAGCCAAGACGTCACTTTGGCTGAATTTATTTGGAAGTAATTTACATCTGCAATGTTTCTAACAATTTGAGTATTAAAACAAAATAAACTAAAAAGTGATTGAACGTAGTCTTCTACATGTTGTTTTTCGGTGACACCTCACCGGAAATGTATTCTGGGATATGGATATGTACAGCTGGATCTGGTGGGCGTCACTGGAGCTTTGCCGGTTCAAGCTAGTTTCGAGAAATCTTCATACGCGATGTCGACTCTCCTCCCTCTCTGCTGACCCTGAGGATGAGAAGACGCAAGACTTTAATAATAATCAACAAATAAAAATGTTTTTACAACTTGAATAGTCTCATATTTCATTAGGTATTCAATGTTGTTCCAAGATCCACATGGTACATGAAACAATGTTTTGACCTTAATTTTATGGAAAAACTGCAAAGAAAGAGGAAAATGTGCTTTTTCTTATTTTTTTTGTTTGTAACAGGGAGTTTTGGGGCTGAGGATTTGAAATACTCACAGAGTCGAGTGTGAGTGAAGCGCAGAACTGTTTCTCGTTGATCCCCTCCAGCACAGCCTCTGTGTTTCTGTGCGGTCCGTTCAGGATCAAAACCCTTTTCCCTGCAGACGCCAACACAGCCGAGTCACACGCCGAGTTTGATGCTACTTCACTTACGCAATCTGCACAGGGTCGAAGGTGGTTTACCTGGTGCAGGTACGACCGTCTCCACGTGATTCTGGTCCAGCTTCAGTTTGTCTCCAGAGTCGATCAACTTCACCACCGCTGCATATCTGTCCTGAACTTCCTACAGAGAAAACATCACGATGATCAACATCTTGCTGCTGCTCACGTTCACATAAACACACGCTCATCCAAAAGAAATGCACAGCAATGTTACCATGACGACAGCCTTCTTCTTGTGGTACCTCTCCCCCAGTCTCTTGGTGACGACTTTGACCACGATGTTGGGCTGCAGCCAGTAATCGGTTCTGACCGACGGCTGCTTCTTCTTCTCCTCCATCTGCAGAAAGACAACCGCCTCATCACGTCAGGTATGTGGTATGTATCAACACTGAACTCAAACACACGTGGAAGAAAAAAAAACAAAACGCTCATCTCTACCTCCATGATCTCTTCCAGAGCAGACTTCCTCTTCTTCTCCCGTTTGGAGTCAGAAGTGGACGACACATCTTTCCTCTTGGTCGAAGACGAAGACGACGACGACGAGGAGGCTTTGAGAGCACTGGCCCCCAGGACGGAACTACACACAAACACAAAACATTTCAATATACAAACGTGACAACTGTGTGTTTAACATCCGAGGCTGAAACCTCTGTACCTTGATTTAGAAGGACCAGCTACAGACGAGGAGGCGCCGAGACTGAAAGCAACTGCAAGAGAAAAATGCGGTTAATTGACCCACATGGAAATTAAGTGTGGTTAAGGTTATGTTAATCCACAATTAGAAAATATGATTAGCATCATATTTTCAAGGGATCAAAAAGAATCCAAACCTTTTTCTTCTTCGCTCTCACGTTTGAGGTCTGTGAAAACTGGATCTTCCTACAGATTCAAATACAGCACAAAAACAAATCATTATTATCATTAATATTATTATATTTAAAAAGTCTCTTCATGTTGCTCTTCATTTAGCTGAACTGCGTGTGTGAGGCATTCGAGGTCCGCCGGCCTGCACCCACCTCGACCTCCTTGCCTTCACGGCCCCTGCGGACCTGGTCCTGGATGAACCGGGCGCTCCTCTCCTCATCATCCAGCTCCTGCTTCTTCTTCCTCGCCTGCTCCTCTTGGCGACGGATGGTCTCCGGGTCGCGGTCGATGTACTGGACGTACCAGCCTTTAGGGGTCTCGTCAACCTTACAGAAGCCTGAGAGGAACATTTCACAGACGATTACACATGATGATGTCAACCACAACATCTAATGTCTCCATTGGTTGGCGAAGGCTTTGGTGACCTCACCCTCTCTGCCCAGCCACTTGGTGAAGTCGGTGAGCGTCTCCCATTGCGTGGAGTTCATGTGGACGTGCTCCCGGTTGCTGATGTACTCATTGTAGACAATGTTGTTGTGCACTCGCTTTGTCCCTGTAGGTCAAGAGGGAGGAAACGCACAGTGTCTCAGCTCGCTGCACAGACAGATGTCGCCACAGGAACAAACATCTGGATGAACTGGGACTCACCGAAGCGTCTCCTGAGCAGCTCCACGAAGTCGTTCTTAAACTCCCTGTGACAGAGGAGAGGCAGACATGTTGGATTTGAATGGACCATGTGTGTCTGTGTGTGTGTGTGTGTGTGTGAGAGAGGGTGCAGGTCGATGGACTCACTGTGAGAAGAAGTCCATGAACTTTGTGGGGTCTTCTGAGGCCAGCAGCAGCTGCCTCTGGTGGGACTCGGACATGCAGTGACATTTGAACCCGTTCTGTCAACACACGTGGCGTAAAGTCACATTTAAAACACAACAACAACAACAACAACAACAAGAAGACGCAGGACGAGTCAGTGGAACATCTCACCTCATCTCGGCACTGTTTCTGACACATCTGACAATACCACCTCAGCTTCTGGAGGCCTTTGGACTTTATCCGGTTGCTTATCGCTTTGGGGCTGAGAAAATCCGCTTTCCCCATCGCGACCACTCACAAAAAAAAAGACAATGAACAGCAGGGGAAGTTTCGGCGACTGCTACCGACACAAACACGTTTCCGTGTGTGAGCTTAAAACCTCGCGATAACACGCGCTGCATTCACTGGCTTCTCGTAAAAACTCGCAATCTTGATCTAACACCACGACTCACTGATTCCGTTGCAAAAAAAACATATTTTGTAAAATGAAATCATTATAATCACATAAATCGAACACAAACCTTTGATTACTTTGTTTGGTTACGTTTTCCTAATTATCCAGTAAACAGACAACGCGGGTTGTGATTGGTCCGCTTGGTAGCAATGTGTTTCCGGTTCCTCCTCGATTCTATTTTCTTAGCAGGTGAACAAACCATCACCTCCGACGTCTTCTCTATTCATATTTTATATTTTATATTTTATCACATATTACACACAATACACATCTCTACTGTTCGATCTCCACCACCAGTATGACTTTATCCTTCGCATTCGCCTTGTTTATTATCATCCGAAAAGCCGGAAGTCGGATACGCGAGAGACCCTCCAGAAAGCGACAACCCCCTCTGGCGTTTGGGCGGGTTTTAGCAGAGCGACGCACATCTATGACTAATTATTTTATTTATATCCTTTATTTTCTTGTACAATAAAATATATATTGAAAATGCTTAGATTACTGATCTTATTTTATTTGTATGAGTTTGTACGTTTACTCAACCTCTGATGACATTTCCGCTGGTACGTGAAGGCACCATTCGTCCATTTTGACTTGAACTTGCGCCTGCGCAGTGCTGCGTGTCTGACCTTCACAGGAGTAACCATGTTCGCCAGAAGCAGCGCGTTGGTTTTCTCCCCACAATGGTAACGTCACAAACATTTAAATCCTTATATTTCACTCCTCTGACATCACCTCTTTTGCACGCGCTACCTGTTCATACGCTGGTTGATGAAACGCTTAACGTTTTTTGTGTTAATGCTGCTGTTTTCGAAAACAAGGACGTGCTAACGAGGCAGGAGGCCGCGGCTAAATGAATGGGAAGTTAAGCCGGCTAGCGGCTAATGCTAACTATGCTAACTGACGTGACAGTGTGCGAGTATGTGGAGAGGAAACTGAACTTATAACTGTTAAACTGCGTTGATGTTATGCTTATTAACACCGAGAAACGAGTCGTAGCATTTGTGGTAAACGTGTGTTACTTGTCACAGTTAGCACGGAGCTAGCTACTGCTATATCCTCTGCTAACTACACGGCTAGTTAGTATTCATTCATTAATACAGAGCAGTGTATGGTGATAACGTGGCGATAACCGGGAGCTGGTATTACTGTTCGGCTGCTTATAACCATCTTGTCATGTTGCTAATGCTGAAAGCTAAAAGTGTCATCAAACTGTCTGTGTTCACAGTGGCCAGGTCAGGAACATGGCTACCCTGAAGGACAGTAAGTACTTTACACTCCACACGTCAAAATAAAGAGTCAACAACACATTATAAACAACCGTTTTACAATAAGTCAGTCATAATACCTGTTCAACACAATAAACTAAATCTTCTAAAAATGATGTGTATTGATGCTATGACTGACTATCGATACCTGATTATTATCTGTTTGTAGCCTTAGATCACATAATAAATCTGACACATTTTTTTAAATAGAAGTGTTTTGGTATGTTTCATTTGTTGTCATTATTCCAGGCCCTAATGTTATTTTGGAAATCCTCTCTTCCTTCTAGTCACCATTCGGTTGAAGTCCATCAAGAACATCCAGAAAATCACAAAGTCCATGAAAATGGTGGCAGCTGCTAAGTATGCTCGCGCTGAGAAGCAGCTGAAACCAGCCCGCGTCTACGGCACCAGTGCCCTGGGTATGTAAACGCTGTCTCCCCTTTGCCACTCCTTCAATTCGAAAGTTCAACACTCCTCTTGATGCCATCTCTCTGTTTCCACTCTGCTCTTCAGCTCTGTATGAGAAGGCCGACATCAAAGCACCTGAGGAAAAGGCTGTGAAGCATTTGCTTGTTGGCGTGACGTCTGACCGTGGGCTCTGTGGTGCCATCCACTCTGGTGTGGCAAAATCCATCAAGAGCGAGATCGCCAACCTGACTGGCGCTGGCAAGGAGGTGATGGTGATCAATGTGGGCGACAAGTTGAGAGCCATCCTGCGTAGGTACGAACCCCGTTTAGATTAGTTTGTGTTGCTGTGTTCAGGGTTTATTGACACGACAGTCACGTGTATGAAACTGGGATATTTGTTAATAAGACTCTTCAGCCTTAATTTAAACATGTGAAGGAAATAAAAGATGCCCCTGTCCCTCATCAGAACTCACGGGGACCACATCATTCTGAACTGTAAGGAGGTCGGCCGTAAGCCGCCCAGCTTCGGTGATGCCTCCATCATCGCCACTGAACTTCTCAACTGTGGATACGAGTTTGACCAGGGTTCCGTCATCTTTAACAGATTCAGGTCAATGGATGCATTGGACCTGAGTGTTTTTTTTACAATTAATTGTTTGTGTTGTTGTCTTTATAAAATCAACCCTCTCCCTGATGCAGGTCTGTTATTTCATACAAGACGGACAAGAAGCCTGTGTTCTCCACAGAAACTGTTGCTGGTGCAGGTTGGTGCAGTTGTTTTTGGTCTTTTGTTGTTGTTCTTACTTGCAGCCGTCACAGATGATACACTTTTGTCTCTTTAACAGAGACCATGGCCATTTACGATGATATTGATGCTGATGTGCTGAGGAACTACCAGGAGTTCTCCCTGGTCAACATCCTCTACCTGGCCCTGAAGGAGTCCTCCACCAGTGAGCAGAGCGCCAGGATGACCGCCATGGACAGCGCCAGCAAGAACGCCTGTAAGTGAAAAAAATGTTATTGGCTTTTTTATTTTCTACCAATCAACTCAACAATTTAACTGAATCATTTTAAGTATTAAATGAAATTATGTGGTTCTGAAATAATTTGTAATAGTCATATTTATTTGACTTTGCCTTTGCTGTACTTTTATTTCATGAGTGTTGTTTTTTATGATTTGGTTTGAAACAAGCCTGATGCTTTCAAAACATTATTTTTCCACTCTATTTTAAAGTTTTACATTTTGACATTGATTGATGGATTTCTCCACCTTCCTTTCAGCTGAGATGATTGACAAGCTGACCCTCACCTTCAACCGTACCAGACAGGCCGTCATCACCAAGGAGCTCATTGAGATCATCTCCGGAGCCGCTGCTCTGTAAGTTTTTTTTTTTTCCCTCCTCGTTTCTTCCTTTTTATTCCACCACTTTTTCTCCATTAATTTTCAGATTTCTTTTTTCACCTCACCTCATTATATTTCTCCATCACTCTAACTTTCTGACCCGTGAGACCTTTTTTTTTCATAAAAGACTCTCTCTCACTCATGCATGTCATTTTAATTTTCCAAACGCCGTCTCATTCTTCCATGACTAATTTTCCTCTTTGACCTGATCTGCCCCTTCCTGCTTTCTCCTGAACTCAGACACTGAGGCTTGTGTTTAAAAGAGGAGGTAACGTTGTGCATTAGACTGTGATGTTAGGATCCCTCACACGTTAGCTTAGTGTGGATTAGTTAGTCAATAACAGACCAGATGCCCTTTACTTTCCAGTATAGTGAAGGCTTCTCTCACTCAGGCTGTTCTTACCTGTTTTGTTCTTCTGTTCTTCGCAGATAAACGGGCAAGTTCATTGTTCCCACTGCTTACAGCTCTTCAGAGAACTTCAGATACGTGTTGTCGAGAGGCAAACGAATATTTGTGCTTCTATTTGTAAAATATATGGAGAAAATAAACCTCTTACACAGAAACGTCATCCTTCCATCTGTCCCTGTATCTTTGACCTGATAAATAAAACTTAGTGACTGAGAAACACAAATGTTGATGCTTTACTTTTAAAGGTAAACGATCAGTGGTGAAGTTTTCATTCTATACTTGTTCCTTTGTTGTGTAAATGAACAGTATTATCTCGTTGTCTAATAATTCTACAAAATTATTCTTTCACTAAATGTCACATTTCTAAAGTTACTGTTTTTACACTGTGGTGGTTTATCATAGGGGGAAACGGCAACACTGGCCTCATTTAACAGACACCATAAAGTCACGTGAAATAATAGTGTTTGATCCACTGAACCACGTCAACCACAGACTTCCTACACCACGAGTTAAATTAACTTTAACAATGATCCTGTTGTAATGCACCTGGAGCTGCTGCCTGCTGCTGCAATGACGCGGCCAAATCACGGTAACAGGTTTATATCCTCAGCAGGTTAAATGGATCGTGTTTACTTTAAAATTAATGGTAATTTAAAGTTTAATTTGTGATATTGCTGCTTTAATTCAAGGAAATGATACTGAATTCATCCTCCACTGATGTGTGGCCCCACGTTACCTTCTGTTAGATGCTGAGAGACAGTAAGTACTTGACACTACACACTGAAATACACAATGAGATTTCCCCTTTTTTTTAAATGTGCAGCTCTTGAATTTCCTGAAAATATTTGGCAGATTTTACTCAATGTTATAGATAATTAACATTATCTAATTAATATATTCTTATTTTTGGTTCTATTTCTTAGAGTTTTAATGTTTGAACTCAGAATTAATTTTGATGAAACTACTTTTTAATTTTTTCGCCTCCTGCAGTTCGTGATGTAGCCACCAGGCTGTGCTGTTTGATAAGAAATGTGGGGAGTCTTCACTGAGTCACATCAACAACCTGCATGTAAGTGAAAACACGCACTGTCAGGACTGGGTCACTGATTGATCTCTGATCAGCTGATTGGTGTTTTGTCACGTGCTGTTTGGTCAATATGATCCAGCTTCACTTGATGACACAGTAGAATTAGACAGGAAGTGTTTGTAGTTTGCATTTAATGTTGTTTCTGCGCACAAGGTGACGTCCTTCCTGTTTCCACATGTCTGTCTGTCTGTCTGTCTGTCTGTGTGTCTGTGTGTGTTTGTGGGTCTGTGTGTGTGTGTGAGCATACATGTCCTGCAGGCCATGTTTGTCTATTGTGTTTGTGCTTGTTATTGTTTACACCTGAGGGAAGTGGGGAGCGATTGCATCTGAACACTGAAAATTACAGTGATGCCAGACTCTGATAAACAGCAGCCCCCCCCCCCTCCCCCCCGACATCCAGCGTCACACATGTGGGTGAGGGAATGATGGGAGAGTGTGTGTGAGGTGTTTCGGAGAGCCTGGTCGAATGCAGTTTTTTTGGTCCAATATTTATTTTGAGGAAAAGTTGTGTAGGAAGAAACAGGAAGCAGGAAGACACTGACGTTCATTCTTCTTTGTGGCTGCAAAACGCGTCACACTGAAAATGAGGGGGAAAAAAATTGCTTCAGCAAAACTAAACATAAAAGCGACGTCCACAAAGTAACACAACGTCCCCTGTTGTCACCGCGGGTTCTGATTAAACTGTGAAAGTGTGTAACTGTGTTAATGTAAAGGTGATTTGACAGTTGACATAATGGAAAGGTTTAACCATCTGAGGGAAGAAAGATTAATTGTGTGCGAGTGTGTGTCTGTGTGTGTGTGTGTGTGTGAGAGAGAGTGAAGACATCTGAACATTGTGTTCACGGCGCCTCGCTCTGTAGTCGCCTCACCTCGTTATCGTTATCGCCGGCCTCCATTGTGACAGGACGAGGTGGAGAATGATTAGAGGAGCGGGCCACAATGGAGGCAGGTTTCTGCCTTCACCTCTGTCAGGTGCAGCTGCAGCGTCGCACCGAGAAGAAAAGACGCACAAAAGAGCCGCACTCGTTCTTTAACACACTCAGGTCTTCCTCAGCGTGGACATCCATCACTCTGACCTCTGACCTCACCCCTGCAGGGACGCAAACTTCCCAACTCCTTCTCCCTTCATCTTCACCATCTTCTTCCTCCTCAGCAACTTCAGCCAGACCCCCCCACACACACACACACACTCACACACACACACACACACACACACAGAGCGATCTCCTCTGACTCTTCATGTCGGACCGGGTCGGGATCGTTTAACGCGCTCTGCCTCTCTCAGCCTCTGCTGATGAGATAGCGCAGGAAAAGGAGGGAGAAACGATCGATTCCCGCCGCCACGCAGATTTATTCCCCCACCCCCATCTCCCTCCTCCCTTATTTTCCCAGCGTGAGCGAGGAGCGAGGGTCAGAGCGGCCGGCGCTCGCCGCAGGCCTCATCAGTCTCTTTAAAACCCCGACACTTTAAAATACAGTATCAGGCCTTAAACTGGCCACTTTTCTCCTGCTCCAAATGAGACTCGTCCTCACATCAATCCGCTCGCCGCGGTTTCCGAGGGCTGAGAATGGCGAGGCCTGCTGAGAGGAAAAGATGGAAGTGGTGTGTGTGTGTGTGTGTGTGTGTGTGTGTGTGTGTGTGTGTTGTATCATTCACAGGGTGTTTTACAAATGAAGTGAAGCACTTACTCAGGCTGAAGGCTGGAATGTGAGAAGTGGGACACAGATTAGTCAGAGGAGTAAAGAGCTGTTTTCACACAGCGAGTGTGTGTGTGTGTGTGTGTCTGTGTGTGTGTGTGTGTGTGTCTGTGTGTGTGTGTGTCTGTGTGTGTGTGAGACGCTGCCTGTTAATTGTTTATACTGCTAACGAGGTACTTTTCTTTCTGATCCCAAATTAAATCAAGATGGACGTTCTGTCAGCAGAAGAAGTTATCGATCTATTGGCTGAGCACCGGGTTGTTACCTTTGTCCCCCCCTCCTGGTAGTGTGAGTAATTACCTCAGTCCGCCCTCTCAGGGCCACGTTGTCGTTAAATTGTTGAAGTTATTTAGAAAATAGTCTTCATCATGTGAGAGCAGAGTGAAGCTAATTTATCCACATGATCAATAACCTGATCACGTCTTCATTACATTCTTGACATTGTGTGTCTGTGTGTGTGTGAGACGCTGCCTGTTAATTGTTTATACTGCTAACGAGGTACTTTTCTTTCTGATCCCAAATTAAATCAAGATGGACGTTCTGTCAGCGGAAGAAGTTATCGATCTATTGGCTGAGCACCGGGTTGTTACCTTTGTCCCCCCCTCCTGGTAGTGTGAGTAATTACCTCAGTCCGCCCTCTCAGGGCCACGTTGTCGTTAAATTGTTGAAGTTATTTAGAAAATAGTCTTCATCATGTGAGAGCCGAGTGAAGCTGAGAGTTTTATCCACATGATCAATAATCTGATCACGGCTTCATTACATTCTTAACATTTCTGTCATAAACAGCTGTTGTGTAATGATGCAGCAGGTTGTGAGTTTGTCTGAGCTGGTTGTTCTGTATGTGTGTGTGTGTGTGTGTGTGTGTGTGTGTGTGTGTGTGTGTGTGTGTGTGTTTGATCCCTGTCACTCATGTCTTGGGTTACAGTGTTCCTGGCTGTATGATAGATGGCTCGGCCCGACCTCAGAGCCCCGGGCCGAGGCGGCGGAAACCCTGTCACTGCCGGTTTCCGCCAGCTGAGAGTGTGTGCGTTTGATTCTGAATGTGTGTGTCTGGCCGGTTCCGACCCCCCACTGCAACAGGATAGGTGGGTAAGGATGCCCTGGCAGTGGGTCTGTGTGAGTGTGTGTGAGTGTGTGTGAGTGTGTGTGTGTAGTGTGAGCTGCTTGAGGTCCGTGTCCTGCTGAGTGTAGCGGCCCCAGCCCCTTCCTGTGCAGACCACACGTCTAACCCAAACCCAATGTGTGTGTGTACCAGCCTGTGTGTGTCCGTGTGTGTGTGTGTGGGTGTGTGTGTGTGTGGGAGGG
>JAFBJQ010040429.1:19334-24334 GCA_016785345.1 Trinectes maculatus | reverse complement strand
GTGCGTGTGTGAGATTGCTGTGGCCCCTTCATAGCCTTGTGAGAGCCATTGGACAACACAACACTTGTATGTTTATTGTGCCTGTGAGGAGGTAGACTCACTGCAGTCATCGCCTGTTACGCAGCATTAAGTCAACGCTTCATTTGTCGACTGGCTTTTGGTTTGTGAGTCAGAGCGGAGCAGTTGTTGTTAGTTTATGTGTGTGTGTGTGTGTGTGTAAAGTTACTGTGAACTTTACAGATCAACAGCTGAATATTTAATTCCAATTGATTCTATAATAGATGGAGCCACCGATCACATGGCGGCTCCATCTCTCTGCCTCACGCCTTCCTCACTTCCTGTTGCCAGGTTTCACTCTGCCCCCCACCCCCACCCCCTCCTGGTGCAGATAAGGAACATACAGGAGCCCCACATGCAGGAGTGTTTACATACAGAGAAACATACACATGCATGAAACAGATTAAACACAGAGATGTTTACTGGACGTGAACTGATACTTGAACCAGCACATACACACTGTATGTTTCTGTTCAACCTATAAAAAAACCTATAAAAAAAAAATTAAACTGGACAGTTTTCACCGTCACTGTAATGGGAAGTCTTCATCACAGACTGATTTTCACAATAAAAGTCCCGATAAAACGATCATCTGGGTGTCGTTAGTGTGTGAACTCGCTCTCAGACTTTTTTTTTTAGTGAGGTAAATATTTAAAGGCCGTAGCTGCTCGTTCCCACACTCACTCACCTTTTCCCACCACACACACACACACACCGCAGTTTGTAAAGTCCAAATGAAACAGAGATATTCATGGCTCCTCTCCACGAGCATAAAGACCTGGACCTCCTGCCCTGGCCATTCAATTAGCCACAGTGACCACTGTGAATGTGTGTGTGTTTGTGTGTGTGTGTGTGCGTGTGTGTTGTCTGTGTGTGTGTTCGTACAAACTATTTCCCTGTCTGAGCAGCCAACCACAACTAAGGGCCAGGCTCAAACACCGGCTTAAAGCTTACCAGGTCATAGCTGATGGTGTGAGAACTGAGGCTGTGGGCAGTTTAGAGAGTGTGTGTGTGTGTGTGCGTGTGCGTGTGTGTGTGCGTGTGTGTGTAAATCCTGTCAGTATCTATGCAGGTGTGTTTCCAAAAACAAATCCATGCTCCCGGTCTGTTTTCCCATGATGTCAGTCGCCGGCTGCAGAGGTGTCGGTGTGTTTGTGTAGTTTATTCTGAGGTGAAGGTGAAGTGTGCGTACGTGTCGGGCTCTGCAGCTGCGTGTGTGTGTGTGTGTGTGTGTAGTATATATAGTTGATTTATATCTGAGTGTCGTATTAATCAGTGAAGCTTCATGTGGGTGTTTTTGTAGTTACTACTTGAAAATTGTGTACTCTTCCTTTATTATCCACATTGTCAGTGATTGTGACCTCCAGTAGACGGAAGAAGAACGTGATGATGGAAACTCCGTCACCTCTGGCGACCGTTTCCAATCAAACGCCAGCTGTTCAGGCAGCAAACGTGATATTAATTAGTCTGTAGTTTGAATCATCATCAAAAAAATGGACGTTTGATCAAATGAAAATCACAATCGCACTTTTACCTTTGCGTCCTGATGGAAGTGAACTTGAACCTGATGGAACCTCGTTCCTCTTCAGCGCCAGGCGTTTCCCACCATCAGGGCCGTACAGCGTGTGTGTGTCTCTGTAGTCTGCCATTCCCAGAGCTGGCGGAGTGTGAAGACGTATAATTGCTTCATGAAACCTAACTAGGTGATATGAATAATCTGTCAGTGGAGGAGGCGAACCAGCCCCCGTGCCAATCACAGCGCAGTCCCGGAGTAGCGGAGCGTGGCCAGAACCATACTTGTCCATCCGGAAAAACCCATATCTGTCCCTCAACTTCCCCTTTTCCCTGGAAGAGCTGTTATCAGACCAGAAGGCCAAGAGTGTGTGTGTGTGTGTGTGTGTGTTTGTGTGTGTGTGTGTGTGTGTGTGTGATGACATTTTCTGTCCTGGGAGCAAAATCACAACTTCCCTGGAATTCTAAAAACATTTTCCAGCTTCAGTTGAATGAGTCATATTTCATACAACATTACATTTATGACTCCAGTGTTTGTACACACAATGTTGTGAGACAACAAACCACTTGATGAAGTTCTCTGAATTGTGTGTGTGTGTGTGTACAAATGTTCGCACATACACACATCCACCTCCACCTCCACACACACACAGTCACAAACACTGGGCTGCGTTTGCTTTTTTTGTCTGCACTCAATGTGTGTAACGTTTGACCCATGGTTTGTGTGTATTTGTCAGTTGAAATGTGTGTGTACTTTGTGGTGTGTACTCGTGTATTCAGACGTGTGTGCATTTGGGGCATTGTGTGTGTGTGTGTGTGTAGATACTGTACATAGCGTGTTTGTTTTTATCAGAGATCTTTAAGCTGGGTCATGTGTTGTTGCTTCGCATTTCATCATCCTGCTCTCTTATCTGCTGTTTTCATACACAACTGCTGTAATACTGCTATAGAGCGCGCACACACACACACACACGCACACACACACACACACACACACACACCATATAACTGTAAGCTGGTGAAGATAGTTTGTAGGAGGGAGAATGAAGGAGTACGGAGAGGACGTATTGAGAGACGGATAAGACAGAGGGAAGCTGTTGTTGTTGTTGTTGTTGTTGTTGTTGTTGTTGCTGTTGTTGTTGTTGTTGTTGTTGTTGTTGTTGTTGTTGTTGTTGTTGTTGTTGTTTGTGTTTGTGGTGGTTGTGGTGGTGGTGGTGGTTGTGGTAGTTGGAGGCTTGTGTGACCAGACAGAGGCTGGAACCTGTCAGAGATGTGAGGAATGAAGACTCTGATCTTCTCTGCAGATTATTTTGTCCTCGGACACATATTTCTCTCGGCACGCTCCACACGCCGTTGTTTTGTCTTCTCTGTGTGTGTCTGTGAGTCTGTGTGTCTGTTTGTCTGTGTGTCTGTGTGTCTGTGTGTGTCTGTGTGTCTGTGTGTGTGTTATCCTGATGACAGTGACACACATTTTGTTCTGAGATGATCACATGTTTGAACTACAACAGTGATGGAGGAACGTCCAAACACAACGTCCTGCCGATCCAGGAAGTCAGAGTCTTATTTGTATGAGTTTATTAATTTATGACAGAAATAATTTTCTGGTGTTGGAGAATGTTCTGTTGATGAGATCAGCATCAGTTTAAACGCGTCATATGAATAATGTCTGACTGACGTGTCAGCGTTTCAGCTCATCAGATTTGATCTTCAAACGTGGACGTGTTTAAAATAACCAGAGGGACTCGTTGTGTTAATTGTCCTCAGCTCTTCCTGTCTTGTCCGTTTAGTTCTGCCCACACTTCCTGTCTGAGCATCTCAGCTCCCATGAGCCTCTTCTCTGTCCGTTTCCGTTGCCCGACTCATGGGAGCCTTCCCCATCCTAACGTGCAGCTCGGGAGCTGATTGGATGATGACGCTAATCGTCGTTAAAGGAGGGGGGGGGGGGGGTGCGGGGCGCATAATGACGTGTCAGCGTTTCAGCTCATCAGATTTGATCTTCAAACGTGGACGTGTTTAAAATAACCAGAGGGACTCGTTGTGTTAATTGTCCTCAGCTCTTCCTGACTCGTCCGTTTAGTTCTGCCCACACTTCCTGTCTGAGCATCTCAGCTCCCATGAGCCTCTTCTCTGTCCGTTTCCGTTGCCCGACTCATGGGATCCTTCCCCGTCCTAACGTGCAGCTCGGGAGCTGATTGGATGATGACGCTAATCGTCGTTAAAGGAGGGGGGGGGCGTTGCGGGGCGCATAATGGCTTCCGATTTTGGGGAGGAAACGAGATGTAAATGAGGTAATTATGAGTCTTAAGGAGGACAAACAGTGTTGACATTCTAGCCCTGGTAACCGACGTATTTATAGCCCATAATAACCCTAAGTGGGACTGGCTGGGAGGCTGCGGCCTGAACAGCGCTGCTTTTGTTTTGATTCCAGTTGTGTGTTTGAATCAGCAACTTCTGATTGGCTCCCTCAGCCGACTGGAAGCTTTGAGCGCTACGACCCCACAACCACACTGAGTTTCAGTGAGTTTTGGCTTCCTGCAGTGTCGTTTGTGCGTCTTTGTTAGTATCTGCTGAGTAAGTGTGGTTGTGTTGTGTCAGTCGGGCTGAGTCAGAGTCGTTATAAACTTTGTCCAGACAGGAAATCGCCAAACGAATAAGACGAGCTCCGTTTATACGTTAGAACAAAGATGCAGACGTTTCTGTGACTCGCACCTTAAACATGACTCTGAATCAAACGGCCTTGATGACAGCGTTTTACCTGAGAACGTTTACCTGCTGCCTTCCACGGTACACATGCTAAGCCCATCCCTCCCCAAAGCCCCCCCCTCCCCCACCCCGCCCGCCCCCCGTCCCCCCCCCCCCCCTCACCCCCCGTCTGTCTCTTTCCGATTCCACTCAGCCGTTACGTTCTCAAGGGAAGGGCAGACTGCTGGCGCCGCACTGTTTGGGCTGTGTTTCCACACACACACACACACACACACACACGTACGCACACACACACCTACCTGAGGTACGCAGGTACTCACACAGTAAATTAAGCGTATTGTTGCGTTGTCCTCAGCGTGGTGGGGTCAGAAGGTCACTGGGGCCACCAGGAGCTTCCTCTTTGTTCCGGAGCAGAAGGTTGGAGAAGTTTGAGTTTGGTTAAAGTCACACTCGTGTCCCTCAGAGAGGAACGTTTTCCTGTCGCTCACATGTGGGCCGGGCCTTTAATCAACAGTTTAATCAACACTGATCGACTCATTGATCAACATTGATCAGTATATGATTCAGTTTGTAATAATGATGAGGCTCATGATGAAACATGATAAACAAGGTTTAGATTATAGACCTGGACTAACATGTTCATACTGCACAACTTATACGATAACACACACACACACACACACACACACACACACACACACACACACACACACACACACACACACACA
>JAFBJQ010040429.1:0-18365 GCA_016785345.1 Trinectes maculatus | reverse complement strand
GATAACACACACACACACACACACACACACACACACACACACACACACACACACACACACACACACACACATTTATATATGTACAACACATTTTCAACCTAAACAAAATCACCAGCTGCAGAGGTGAAAACAAACAAAGATAACATTTGTAATTTGTGTTTTATATTTGTATATTATTGTTATCTGTTTGCAGTTTGGTACTTTTTAAAAAAAAAAAAGAATCTGAAAGATAAAAGTGATTTGTAAAATACTTTGACATCTTATCGTCACCGTCTCCAAACCCTGATGGATACATGGAGGAAAGTCTTTTTATTTTCAGATCAGATCAGTGTCTGTGAATTGGTCACTTGTCTGACGTGTGAGTGTTTGAGGAGAGAGAGAGAGAGAGAGGGAGAGAGAGAGAGAGAAAACGGAGAAAGTGGTTTGAAAGGAGGAAAATATTCCTGACACTTGAATTGACCTTCGTGTGAATGGCGGCCTCCACTCGGCTGCGGCGCTCCGGAGTGTTTTTGTGGTTTGTAAAAGCTTATTTGACTTTTGACAATAGGTTTAAAGTGCGGTGTTTAGTCGAGGTAACGCAGGATTATTTTTCCACTCTAATTTGAAGCAGTAGTCTCTCGCTCCCTCAATTTTCTCCGGCTCTCGCTCGCCCTCCTCCTCCTCCTCCTCTCGCAGTAATCCACCGTCATCTTGATCACAGGCAGACACGGAAAATTAAACAAATAAACTCCGATGCTTCGGATAACGTTACCCTCCGATTGACCCGACCCCGTGACCTCCGAGACACTCTGGCCGGGGTCGTGACCCCGTAGTGGCATTGGCTCTTAGCGTCAGAGGGGCCTCAGTGTGTTGGTTTGGCCCCCGTGTCCTGACCTGTAGGAAAACAATCAGAGAAGCCGCGTCTCGTCCACTTCAGACCACATGACACCTCCTCTCGCTCCAGACGCAACCAGCAGCTTCCTGTTACAGCGTCACACCGAACAGCTCCAGGATCCCGTTTTTTCTATTTAAGTTTGAATGAGAAATCAAAATAAAATATCAAACGTTTGCACAAAAATTTCTAATCTTGAAAAATATTTCAGTTTAGATGTAGGTGGAATATTTCACACAGTAAAAGATTTAATAACGTTTCACTAAATTTCTAATCTCTTCAAGTGGAAATAAAATTATTGTATGTTTTATTAATCCACAATAATCTGATTTAAAATTAATTTTTCTTTTTTCTGATTTTTGAAATTGGAAAGTGAAAAGCGGCATCTTGACGACGTGCGTCGTTTAGTTTGTCATCGAAAAGAAAAGCAACAAATCTTTTCATGTGGAAAAAAACCCAGCTGACTGTGAACGTCTCAGAACCTGTCAGTCAGAAGCCGATTGTCCAGGCTCAGCAGGTTTGCGCAGTGCGACTTGGGGCTGTGAACCTGTGACTCTGTGCAGGTGAGGTTCATGACCCAGGTGAAGGCGCGGCGTGTTGATGTGACCTGCTGATACAGACGCCGTGACGAATCAAGAAGAACTGACAGGAATGTAAACACCTGCGTCGTCTTGTCTTCGCGTCTGCACAGATAACGAAAACCATTATCTTTGCACATCGTCCCGTCGTTTGTCTGACGCTGCACTGTTCTCAACAGCTGTGTGATAATAGACGCGGTTATGTCGCTGCATTGTCTGTGTGTGGGGTCAAGAAAGGTGACATCAAAGGTGACAACAACTAAATACTGCGAGTTTTACTTCTTCACCCTCACTAATCACCAATCAGGATAATTAATAACAAAAACAGACCAGAACATTTATTTTTAATGACGTTATGACTGTGTTAGTCGTTTAGGTTTGAACTCAGAGGTAAAGACAATGTTTTTTTAATTTCAGTAAAAATGTAAACATATGCAGCACTACACCTGGAAAACGTAACAGGTTCGGCAGCAGTGTGTGATGTTGTTTGTTCTCTGTTTGTGTAACCGGGAGCATGTGGTGTGTATCAGTAACACTGGGATCAGTCCAGGTCCGGAGAACCTGGCTCACGCTCACTTATCCCTCTCGGAACAAAGGCGAGGTTGGGATGCGATCGGCGGCACGCATACGTGTCCCCCCCCCCTCCGCCCCCCCCACACCTTATCTTGTTTATGTGATGGAGTTTTTCAAACGCAAACATTTTCTTTAGATGGCACAGTGGACCTCTGCTCTCAGATGACTATCACATCCAGACTTAATTGCCTGAGATGGAAGCTTATTATTCCCATTAAAACGGGCGTTCGGGGCCTCGTTCTCTGGGTCTCTGTCTGTAGCGCTCCCACCCCCTCCTCCACCCCTCCCCCCACCCCCGCCTTTCATCCATCCATCCCTCCCTCCCTCCTCTCCTTGCTGCGTGTCTCTATTGTGCGTTTGATGTGGAGATGAAGGGGGAAAAAGGGCAAACAAGAACGGTTTGGTGGTGAAAAGTTGGAAAAGCTGGTAACGATTGGAATGTGATGGAAGTGTTTGGAGGTCTGCTCCGCTGATGAGCTTAGCTAATGATTTCGCCGCCGTGCGTCCAGTGTGGATGTGTGTGTCGACGCGTCCTCATGTTTCCGCTGCATGCGACTCGTTTCTCGACGGCGTTTTTGTTTCTTCGCGTTTCCGGTTACATCTAAATCTCGAGTTTCACCCTTTTTTGTCGACTCTTTGTGCAGCTGCAGGCAAAAGTCGCCGCTGCAGGCAAAAGTCGCCGCTGCAGTCGTCTCCGAGTTCTTTCGTTGCCTTTCTGGGACTTGTGCGTCTCTGGCGGCGTTTTCCCTGGCCAGTCGGCACCGAGCCGGCATTCCTTCACGGGTTCACTGGCAATGCTCAAGTGGCTCCCTCTTAACAGCCCCCCCCCTCCCCCCCCTAATCACTCAGGGACATAATCACAGGCCACTTTGAAGTAATAGTCAATTTGCTACGAGTCCACCGTTTAACAGAACCGCTTCGACGCAAGCCGGGGCCGCGTCCTCATGTTTCCGCTGCATGCGACTCGTTTCTCGACGGCGTTTTTGTTTCTTCGCGTTTCCGGTTACATCTAAATCTCGAGTTTCACCCTTTTTTGTCGACTCTTTGTGCAGCTGTAGGCAAAAGTCGCCGCTGCAGGCAAAAGTCGCCGCTGCAGTCGTCTCCGAGTTCTTTCGTTGCCTTTCTGGGACTTGTGCGTCTCTGGCGGCGTTTTCCCTGGCCAGTCGGCACCGAGCCGGCATTCCTTCACGGGTTCACTGGCAATGCTCAAGTGGCTCCCTCTTAACAGCCCCCCCCCCCCCCCCCCCCCCCCCCCCCTAATCACTCAGGGACATAATCACAGGCCACTTTGAAGTAATAGTCAATTTGCTACGAGTCCACCGTTTAACAGAACCGCTTCGACGCAAGCCGGGGCCGCGAGCTGGCCAGGCTCGATGTTAAGATACGGAGGCCGCGGCGATGGAAAAGAGGCTTTTTTGAAACACTCGGATCCAGGAACAGGTAGCACGCGGCGTTTGTTGTTGGTGTTTTGTCTTTACACAGCACCTGAGGTCGCTGAGACAAAAGACGAGTTGACAAACGGTTAGAAAAGCCAGACTTTGCAGAACCGGCCTTCGCGCACGCATGTGTCCGGCCGACGCTCACGTTCGCAGGAAGTATGCATAGCGTGAGCCGTCACTCAACGCTGCACGCTCTGCCCCTGAAAGCACCAGTGATTACTCACAATGACACACTGTACCGGTGATGATGTGTGCCCGCCGCCCCGAAGCCAATCGCGTAGGACGGAAAGTTCAGGACGGCCCCGCGTTGGCCCATGTTTATTGTTTACCGTACTCCGGGTGGCGCCAGGCCCTGAAAAAACAGGAGCCGAAAAACACTTTGTTTTGGTGGGGAGGCGGCGCCTGTGGTTTTGTAATCGCCGTTGCTATCAGGGGCCCTGATCGCTTTACAGAGACGGAGGGAGGAGGGAATAAAAGGTATGTTATTCCACACGGCGCACAAAGGCGGCGAGAAAGAGATGTGGGCACTTGGAAGTGTGTCTGTCTGCCCCCCCCCCCCCACCCCCCCACCCAGTCTACAGCTGACTCAGGCCAGGAGTCACGGAGACTCTGTCTGAACGGTCACACAGGGTGGTCGACTTCCTGCACCAATAGGACGTGACCGACTCCAGGCTCATTGGTTTGTGTTGTTGTCGCGCTCATATACAATGGATTGGAGACGGTACGGGTTCTTATTGGTCTCTCACACTTCCTGTTTTGGGTCTTTAATGTTTTCATGAGAAATTTGTCGCAGGGATTTATTTTGTTTGCGTCGACTGATGATGAGGTTTAATGGTCAGTAGGAGAAGACGTCATGTTGTCCATACATGGCAGCCAAGTCGTGACTGATGAGACCCAACCAGGAAGTTGGACGTGCTAGCGTCATCATGTGTCAGAGTCAGGGGAAAAAAAAAACAAAACCTCAACGTTTTCACCAAAATCCACCTAAAGGGCGATTTCACCCAAATCACAAACCAGCTGTTATCTATTCATTCAGACAGATGTGCGATAAACTAACCAAAAATCTCAAACCACTACATTTCAAAACCTAAGTATCACAAAAAAAGCATTTTTTTTTTTTTGCAGTTGAGGCCTTTTGAGAACGTTCAGCAGTAAGTCGCCCTGCGTTGACACAGATGTAACTGACAGCATTGTCATTGTCACACGCCACCGCATGCCTGCTTCACTGTACGTGAAGAAAAAGCCACGTGAGGAGGCGGTGGCGGCGGTGGCGGCGGTGGCGGCGGCGGTACACAACTTCTCCTCGTCGCCCTGTTTGTGTGTGTGTGTGTGTGTGTGTGTGTGTCTGTGTCCAGGTTTCACCCTTTTATTGTAACACAACAAAGGCCTGCTGTGTTTATCAGTAAATAGAGCTCCACACAGTTGTCCCGCCTCCATTATGACTTTTCCGCTTCCTCGTACCGTTTGTATTTTTTTTTCTTTTCCTTCCTCCGTGTCGTTCCCTGTGTGTGTGTGTGTGTGTGTGTGTGTGTGTGTGTGTGTGTGTGCGTGCGTGCGTGTGTGTGTGTGTGTGTGTGTGTGTGTGTTGTGTGTAAATGCTGTGTGAGTCCAGGTGATATCTGTGGTCTTTGATTACCGGGTTCCTCATATCCATATTTACATGTTTTCACTGTTTGTTTGAAGTTGCCAGAGCAGAGCAGGTGTCATGAGGTTATTGATCTGATTTATTGATTGATTGGTAACGGTAATAATAAATTACTGTCATTATCCGGTGGAACTTTAAAGCTACTGCTGTGACCTGGATACTAAATATTATCCAGCACCAACATGGTGCCTATGCACCTTTTAATTAGTCAAACACACACACACACACACACACACACACACACACACACACACACACACACACACACACGGACACCTACTGATTGTCACCTGAATCCTAAGTTAGCCGGAGGTGACTCCTATTGTCTCCTGGCCTTGAATTAATGTGCCTGTAAATACGCCCCCCCACCACCACCACCACCACCACCTCATTCCTATTTGTTAAGTTATTCATAGAACTGCTGATTGCAGGCAGCCGTCAGAGCTAAATGAAGGCCTTTGTTATTGTTGAGTAATTAGGACAGCCATCATCGTGCTCCGAGATGACAGGGTCAGTTAAATAGTTTCTCTCTCAGTAGTCCGGGCCTGATTATGGGAGCTCAGGCAGGCCGGGGAGCTGGGACTGTGTGGGGTGGGGGGTGGGGGTGGGGGGGGTGCAGACCTTATCTCAGGCAATTAATCAGAGACACTCATATTGCAGGACAATTATTCAAAGCTCACTCCTGCATAACTCAGCCAGAGGTTCCAGTGGGCTCACTGTCTCTCTCCGTCCCCCCGGACTGGAAGGTCAGGAGAGTGAGAGGAAGAGAGGGACACTACTGACTGAGAGTGTGTGTCTGTCTCTCTCTGTGTGTGTGTGTGTGTGTGTGTGTGTGTGCATGTGTGTGTGTGTGTGTGTGTGTGTGTGAGTCAGCTAAGGCAACGTGGAGTCAAAGTCATTCAAAGTCTCATCTTTCTCTTGGGGCTTTTCTTTTGTTTTTGAAGTTCATCGTGTTTACATATATTAATGTTTCTGCTGTTGGTGCAATAACATGGATGTGTGTGTGTGTGTGTGTGTGCGCGTGTGTGTGTGTGTGTGTGTGTGTGTGTGTTTATGTGCATGCAGCACCATCAACATTCCTGGATGGCAGCAGTGTGACGCGCCTGGCATCACACAAACAGGAAAAGGAAATAGTTCAACTACAGTATGGTTATCTCCTGGAGAGCCCTCACAGTGTGTGTGTGTGTGTGTGTGTGTGTGTGTGTGTGTGTGTGTTTATTAAATATGTTTTTTTGATAAATCAGTTGTGTGACTGTGGTGTAAATTGTTATTGGAGATTGACTAAGATTTAATTAGTTGATGAGTTGTGTTACCTGTAGCTGCGGACGTTAAATAAACAAGTAATACAATTAAATAATAAAATAATTTTAAAAAATTAAAATGATGTCAATTTATAAATGTATTTTATTTTATATATTTAATATGATTTAATGTGTGAACACAATTATATGTCTGCAACGCTCCTGCTGATGAAATATAGGTGTGATTGAAATTTCCTAAAAATAATCTTTGGAATTTGATTTCTGGAAAATTAGATGATAATATAATATAGTAAAAAAAAAAAAAAATCTCAAATCAAAAATTAAAAAAAGTGAAAGTTTTAAGTTTTGTGCAGATTAATACGATTACGCAACAACAAACTGGGGGTTCAAAGTGTGTTTAGTGGAACAGTGACATTCAGGTTTTTATTGTGCGTTTGGTTATTTATTATGTGAAACTATATTCTGTTATACATCAACTGCCACCTATGTATCTAAAGACATTCAGAGGCATTCATCGCCTTCCCCTTCCCTCTGCTCTCGTTCCAGCCTCAACCTGATCCACAAATGTCACCTCCACTCTTAGGTATAAAGGAGAGGAAGACATCGAGGAGGAGGGAGGAGAGATAGATCAGTGAGCGAGGGGGCGAGATAGAGAGAGAGAGAGAGAGTGGGAGAGAGTGTGTCATAAAATGCAAATGCAGCCGGCGTTCGCTTTTACAAATTAAATGTCAGGACATAAAATATTGTCAGTTTCATTTTGCCGCCAGAAGGATGACAAATCCATATTCTCCCTTAAATAAAACTCTTATTGCGGCGGAGGGGTAATCATGGCAGAACAAAGCGCCATGATTAACGATAGCAATTTATTGTATCTGGCGGCCGGCGAGGGAGAGGAGCACAGAGACATCATGGTTATCATAATTCATATCGTAAATAACAGGGCCCAGCCAATCACAAGGAGGCGCCGATGTCATCCCAAATAACCTTTGATAACAATTACG
The DNA here is from genome assembly GCA_016785345.1 of Trinectes maculatus. Classification (NCBI taxonomy): domain Eukaryota; kingdom Metazoa; phylum Chordata; class Actinopteri; order Pleuronectiformes; family Achiridae; genus Trinectes; species Trinectes maculatus. Next base: position 10,996 of record JAFBJQ010040429.1, on the reverse strand, counting down.
GCAGAAGGCAGTACAAACCCCGAAGTCACAATGTTATCTTATCCCCATTCTCTGCTTGTAGAATACAACACTATTACCATATAGATTAGACTATTTATAAAGGTGCGTGTCATTCCGGGCGCAGCTTTAAGTCGTCACCGTGCTCTGTGTGTGTGTGTGTGTGTGTAGGTGCAGCGTGGCGAGGACATGGCGGTGGGTTGTGTGCGTGTGGAGGTGTGGAGGTGTGGGTGGGGTTGGTGGACCTGTCGTTGGGAGGAGATTATAGCCTGGTCTTTATGAGGAGCTGAATTGCCCTCTCTCAGTATCACACGGCAGCACATTGCCAAGGTGGCTGTTGTTCACAATGGCGCGGCGGGAGAGGAGTCATTCCATTTGTGTGTGTGTGTGTGTGTGGTCAGGATGGGTGGGTGGGGGTCGTGAGAAGGTAAAAGCAGAGAAGGAGATATTAGCAGGGAGACGTTGATAAGTGTTGGAGATTATAGGCGTATCTTGTCCGAGATGTTGTTCCTCCCCCGTTTATCTGCTGATGGAAAATTCCTGATGGGGAGTGGTGATATGTCTCCACACACACACACACACACACCCACACACACACACACACACCTCCCACAGTCACAGAGTAACAGTGACTTTATCACCTGCCTTATCATTAATCAGCTGTTGTGGTAATTTGGAGAAATTTGTGTATTTGTAACACACTCTACATAATTCTCATTCTAAATTAAAGGCACATTGCGGCGTTTTTGACCACTCGCAGCACTGTTGGACATTGTTTTGTGCTGCTGTCGCTCGTGTTGATTCAGCAGCTACACAATGCTGTGACACTGGATTTATATCTGCGTCGTTCTGTTGCTCACGTTTACTTTGCCAGTTTCACCTGAATCAGAACCAGGGAACAGAAATAACTGCGAGGACACAGGCGTCTTCAGTGGAGGACGAGGACGAGGACGAGATAAAACGGAGCAGGAGAGAGGGAGAGGGGAAGGAAACAGCGAGGAGACGTTCAGGAAACGGTCCAATCCCAGCTTCTTCCTGACGTCTCTGTGGCAAAACCACAGCCAGTGTGACGTGGATGGAGAGCAGAGGTTAGATGTTCAGAGGTGATGCAGTGGAGCAGGAGAGGAGAGGATCTCAGGGGGCAGATGGTGATGGTGAAGCAGCAGTCAGCCGTGTCACGTCTGTACTTTAGTCATGGACGTCGCTGTGTGGGCTCGTGTGTGGTTAATCTCTCCTGACAGCATCTTCATTTGAATAAAGATCCTGTCAGAGCCGTGTGCTTCTGGTTGGTGTCAGAGGAGGATCTCCAGTAGCTTCTGCAGGAACTCAGACGGCTTTGACTTAAATCGTGGCTGATGGGAGAGAGAGAGGCGCGGTTATACGACGTAAAGCCAAACACCAGTGATGGAAACAGAACTTTGTACTGCAGAGTATCTTCAGTGACAGTAGTGCGAGTGTTGACGTTTACTTGGTGGTGCAGTGTCCAACATTGACCCTGATTGACCCTGATTGACCCTGATTGACCCTGATTCCTGGTTTTAAGCCCTGGCGTAGTTTTCCTTCAGTGCAGTGGTTTAATCGCTCTGAGTCATAGATGTTCAGCTGATTAATGAGTGTTTTTTTTTTTTAAAGGTGGCATTGGTCATTTTGTTTTTAACATGGTTCCATGTATCAAACGTTCTAATTGTTCATCACATGTGGAAGATGAACGCGGATGTTTGATCAGGGTACCGACCCCGCCGCCTGACACCTGAACGCGGCCCGTGTGACCTCATGGCGGCGGATGATTCACTCCGAGTTCAGAAATCCCAGCTGCTCTTTTCTCCACTCACTTCTCCTCCTCCTCTCCTCCTCCTCTCATCTCCTCTGCTAGATGGAATTCACAAAGTGATTTTCTCCCCGTCCCTCTAAATCTCTTGATCACTTTAATTTTTTGCTAGGCTGCTTCATCGGTGTCCTGGGAAAGAGAAAAGAGGGAGCGGGGAAAGCCTGATGGGCGAGAGACTGCGAGCGAGGCTGGGCGAGCGGAGAGAGAGGGAGAGCAGGATGGAGTTAAGGCTTTATCAGCGAGTGCCCTGAGGTATGTGGGGACGCTGCTGAATCCAGAGAGATTAGGGGGAAAATGCAGCACATGGCAGTAAGGGGCTTACGCCACAGCTTGTATTAGTTCAGGTGAAAAGAGTATTGCTTTTACATAAAACTGGACAAATCCAGCCACAATGCATTTCCCGTTGGACCACAATGGGGTCCTCTATCTGTGGACCTCACCTCCTGTCCCCCGGGTTGCCTCAAAGCTCCTCTATCTGGACGGCAGTAGGGACTGAAGGGAGGGCGGAGAAAACAGCGGCGGACAGTGGAGGAGGAGATACAGCGTTGCACCAAACTCCATTTTCAGAGTTTATGGGGGACGCTGGTTGTCGGGAGAGTAAATTCCACCGGGGCCGGACAGAGGTCGCGTCCACCTCGCGTCTCAAAATCATAGTTTGTCAACCAACTTCTACAACTTCTGTGTCATTCACCCGATGAGTTAAAGGACAAACCACAGCTGATTCCTGTCGGTGACTATTTAGATCTCGCTGCGTCTCCCGTCACTTCCACGTCCCAGCTATCAGCTTTCAGAGGAAGGGCGTTGTTCTCCTGAAAGCAGGAAGTGGGAGTTTGACACGAACGTTCGTCAGAGTTCCAAAAAGACACTGAAGCTGTGAAGTGCTGGAAAAAAGGTTTCGACGGAAAGATTTAAGACGATCGCGTTAAGTGACTGAGCAAAAGGTCTCATGCGTCTCTCTGGGAGACGGGTAAATGCTTCACTCAGACGTCGAAGTCGCCCGTTTTACCGCCACGGGCGCTTTTATCTGAATCGTCTGTTCCTGTCTGCGTTTATCAGCCGCGTTTCCGTCTGAGATCACAGGTTGAAGGGAGCTCGGCCTGCACACGAGGAACAATGGCACCTTACGTTACGTTACACGCCGGCTCTGTATTCACGCCATCCAGTCAGACATCCACCCCCCCACCCCTCCCCACCATCCACGCTATTATAGCCAGAACAATACGCTCAAAAAGCCAAAAAGTGAAGCGAGGATTCGTATCGGCGACGGCGCTTAACATCAATTTGTGACACGCCAGTCAGACATCCACCCCCCCACCCCTCCCCACCATCCACGCTATTATAGCCAGAACAATACGCTCAAAAAGCCAAAAAGTGAAGCGAGGATTCGTATCGGCGACGGCGCTTAACATCAATTTGTGACACGATTAATCGTATTGACCCCCCCCCCCCCCCCCCCCCCCCCCCCCCCCCCCCCCCCCCCCCCCCCTGACCCCGCCCCACCACCCCCGTACCCCCCCCCCCGCTTGTCTCGTCACCGCAGTCCGTCCTTATATAAAGAGCAGTGGCTGTTTGAACAGGCTCATCACGATATGGTGCAGGTTAAGTAGCTGCCGCATGTTTTAGGATAGCGCCCCCACGCTCTGGCTCACCCTGAAACATTTAGCAGCCGATTAGCATAAGCTGATAGCACTATCAGGAGCGTGCCATTGTGGTGACCCTGGAGGCCACCCCCCCGACCCCCCCACCCCCCCGCGTCCTTCCTCCACCCTCCTCAACCACCACCCATCTTACCCCCCTCGCCCCCTCCTCCTTTTTCCCTCTGAGAAGGTCTTATCGGGGATTCACAGGGCCTCTGCAGCCTCCTGGGGAGATGATGGAGGGAGAAGGCAGAGGTGGAGACTGTAGAGAAGAAAAAATGGGGGGTGGGGGTGAGGGTGATACTGTGTCATTGGATGTGTCCTCCAACGTCTTCAGTTCTTTTAAATGACAACATTCAATAATAAACTTTATATCTGACGCCCCTTTAATAATCTGTTTGTTTCAGTTATGATTATGGACAGATTGAGATGCTGGAACACACGTCACCGTGTTTCCATGGCAACGTAAGCAACATAGCTGATAGCTAACGCATTAGGGATCCATTTCAGGAAAGAGGAAATGGCTTCCTCCACAGGTTGGTCCAGTCCAGGTATCCTCACCTCTGTGGCTACAGTCAGTCGGCGTTTACGTCTTTTCTCCGTCTTTCTCTCTCCCAAAGTTGATTTCAAGTATCAAACACAAACCTGAAAGAAACGTTTGTTCACCCAGTTTCTCTCTTTGTGTTTGTGTTACCTGTTTCAGGAGGCTGCGTCTGAATCCACTCCAACGAGAGAAAAGATGACGAAACCGCGAAAACAATATGCAAATAAACAGGGATTCAGCGACACATTTCTTGAAGGTAAGCAATTTCCATGCACGTTAGCGGCTTAGCATCAATGCAGCACATTTCATATCGTTTACCATTATGATGCAAATGATAACAGTGGCGCCTGGCGCCCTCTTTTCTCCCGCACTTTACTACGACACAACACACTGTAGTACAGATGCACACCTACATTACAGTGTGCTCACACATGCACACACACGCGCACGGCGAAATTCACACACAGTTCAGTTGCTTATCCCCTTTGTTTGAGCTGATTGGATCTGTGGCGATCACATGTTTACCCAGAGTGCTATCTCTTTGAGAAACCTCCGTCACGGGTAGCGGAGAGTAACAGTCGCCGCTTTTTGTGTTTTCCTTTTATTTTGGAGTCGGGCACGCACACATGGTCTTTATGTATATATGCTAATAGGCTGGCTAACACGGTTTCACACTGTTTGTTTCTGAAAATGATGCAACTTGCCAGACATCCCTCTTTCTGCTGATGTTCACATTTTCTTTTTTTTCTCCCTCCTCCCTTTCTCAGGGCAGGCGAGCGAGAGAGAGAGAGAGAGGAAGATGAAAAGAAAGGAGGGGTGAGGGAGGCGCGTGTTCAAAATCCACAAAGGTTTTGTAATAAATGCATCGATGACAATAAAAACAAAAACATTCAAGGGAGAAAAGATGTGTTTCTGTGTTAAACAATTAGTGCTGCAGCATTAGAGCTGATCACGCGGGGACAAAAGCACCGTGGCGGTGGCGGCGGCGGTGGCGGCAGGCGTTTACTCCAGACACAAAGACACAAAGACGGATGCTCTGCAGCCCGGCCAAGCTACAGTACCACAGCAACCACATCCACAATCTCACTGCCGGCAATGGAGCGACAACACCAACATGTAACACCTTCACACACGTGTCTGAATAATCTGCTGAGCAGCGGTGACCCTGATGACCCTGATGATCCACGAGGAAACAGTGACCTGTCTCTAACTCTAACCAAAGATCTGAATCCGTACACGACTTTGTCACTCTGTTGTTGGACGATGAAACAGATGTCTTTGTGTTTCGTTGCAGTTTCCGACGACGCACACGATGGTGGCGCCCTGCAGAGGTGGGATGCAGCCAAAGTGTCTAAATGTTTAAGGATTCCACTTGTCATTTGACACAGTGTAGTTTAATCATAGTTTGTCATCCTAATTTAGTTTAACTTATTAACTGTCAGCCAATCAGGAACAAGTCGTTCTCAAGACTCTATGATGAAGCGTGTTTGTTTCAAGTCATTTATTGACTTATTGGTTATTGGCTAATGATGTCACTAATTCTTTGGTACAAGGTGTTCAGGCTTGGTCAATAAAATAAAAATATCCTAAACATAAGCTACTGGCATAATGTCAAATGTTTACCTCCATTTTCATAATGAATGTATTCTAACCTGTCTGTTAGCACCTCTCCCAGAAGCAAAACAGTCGAATCTCCTGTTCCTGTTTCTAAGGTGGGATTGTCTAGTTACAACATGCACAAAGACCAACGGATATCAATCAGTCATCAATCGAGTTTTATTTGTATTCACAAATTATTATTTGCCTTAGAGGCCTCAGGATATGAAGACATGATTTTATGGGTAGATCCGAACCTGGAACTATGCTGACTCCGACGCAGTAATCAAGGATATTTCCTGATACACTGAGTCGAGACGGCAGCAGGGGATGTGATAGGATAACAACCTGTCTCTGAGTGTGTGTTTGATTGACACACACACACACACACACACATCACTGGTTGTGGCAGTGGAAATAGCTCAGTGGTAAAGACACTGACTCTGCTGCAGGTGTCCTGGGTTCGAGTCCCGGAACAATCAACATTTTGGCAAAGCGCAGTCCATGTATCAGGAGTCCTTTTGTTTGTCTTTACCACTTTGTCTGCCATGAGAACTGTGTTGGTACATCTCTATCTTATAGTCAATCAAACACACACTCCTAGCCCCCCCCCACCATCTCCCTCCATCCCCCACCCTCCCCATTCCCCCCACGCCCCATTCCCCCACCGCCCCCCATCTCTAGACATACAAATGTCTCAGAATTTCATGTAGATCAACAACAGCTGAAATTTTCTTTGCTTATATGAGTGAAAACGAAAGGCAGCGGCTCGTTTGGTCTTTAACTTACCTAAATCCTCCCACACTACACCGCTCCTCCACGCGACTCGAATCAGATTCAAAGCACTGGTACTCTCCTACCATGCCGCGAATGGTTCAGGACTGTCAACATATTTTTAGTGTCTGAATGACAGGCAGACAGAGGCAACGGAGACAACGTCTAAAATTTAGAGTATACTTTATTCTTGTACAAGAAGAACTACACAGTGGAGGTTACAAAGGAAGACTCAAAGATGAGTCTGTTGGCCTGCCTTTTTCTACAATTCTGGACCTGGGTGTTTACTAAGATAGCTGACACACACACATATATACATCTCTCCAATTGGGACGGGAACTCTAGTCCCTGGTACAAGGTTGGTTATGGCAGTCAAGACATGATAAGAAGGCACATCTCCCGGCATTACTTCATACAACAAACAGGTCAGACTGAACAGATCATTGGCACCAAACACCTCAGAGTAGACAAAGAGCAGGTCAGACTGATGACACCAACAAAATTCCTTTAACAAGGACCTATTCAGAAAATGGTCAAACCTTACACCCCAGCCTGTCCACTCTGATCTGCCACTGCCAGAAGGCTCGCCACTCCCTCACTGCGAGTGGCAGCCACCGGCAAACTAAATCATGTCTGTTCTCTGTCCCGGCTCCTCAACAGTGGAACGAGCTTCCCATAGACGTCAGGACAGCAGAATCTCTCCAATGCTTTCGTCCAGACTGAAAACTCACCTGTTCAGACGGACTGCACCTCAATCCCTGATTCTAACTTAAAAACTACCAGCACTTGACAGCAAGCACTTGAAGTGAGTTTTGCCACTTTCTGGTAAATATTTCTGTACTTGACTACTTCTTGCACTTTGGGTATATCTCTACGTTGACTGTGACAAACCCTTTAGCCAATTCCGTCTGCGATTGTTATCATTGTCTTGGTACAGAGTAGCTCAGGATTACATGATAAACATAAAAGTAGAGGACGCAAAGAGATTTTATTAAATGTACAATATGAAAATGTATCATCCCGACTCCTCCTTGCCATAGCCAATCAGACACACACTCATGGACTCATGGACCCCCCCATCTCCCGGTACGAGCAACACTATGGCAATGTACCAGGAGTCCTTTTGTGTATTTCAAAGAGATTTTATTAAATATGTAAAATGAAAATGTTTCCTCTCTAGATAAATGTATGTTTTGCCCACAATCCTTTTCATAGCATGGTTTGTACCTACCGGGCCTCGAACCCAGGTCTCCTGCACCAGGGTCAGTGTCTTTACCACTGAGCTCTTCTGTCTGCCATAAGAAGTGTGTTGGTACATGTTGATTGTATAGTCAATCAAATACACACCCATAGACCCTGCCACCCCACCCCCTTATGTTTGAACACAGATTGAAGGACAGGCTAACAGACGCCGGCTACATCCAGGAACTCCAGTGTAGCAGGAAATGTCCTTGATTATTATTATCAAATGTCAAAAACAGAAACTACCTTTTTTGTACCTGAAGTTTCTGGACATAAAAATGTGTCAGACTTTTATGTACCTCAACAACACATGGAATATTATTTGCTTATTTGAGTGAACCAGCCCTTTAGCCAAGTCTGTCTGCCATTGTTATAATTGACTCGGTACAGAGTAGCTCAGGATTACATAATAAACATCAAACTAGAGGATGTTAGTCATAAAGCTCCGGCAGCCTGTGTGGTCACACTCTCCAGTCAGCTCCTGTTTACCATTCATGTGTGTGTGTGTCTGTTCGTGTGTGTGTGTGTGTGGCGTCTCCTCTGTACATTGGATTCAATGGGTCCAGTGTTCATACATGTGTGTCTGCATGTGTGTGTATGACTGCGGCACTTAACCCTGTGACCGGTTGTGGAATGAGCTTGACAGAAATGGCCCCGCAGCCTCTTGCCCCCTCCCACCACCACCACCCCCCCACGGTGTGTGTTACTACCCCAAGAGAGGCAGGCAGACAAACTCTCTCTCTCTCTCTCTCACACACACACACACACACACACACATAAAGCTTTCCCTGTGTGCGTGGCAGAGAAGGTGTTTAGACTTCTGTACATTGGATTCAATGGGTCCAGTGTTCATACATGTGTGTCTGCATGTGTGTGTATGACTGCGGCACTTAACCCTGTGACCGGTTGTGGAATGAGCTTGACAGAAATGGCCCCGCAGCCTCTTGCCCCCCCCCCCCCCCCCCCCCGCCTCTTGCCCCCTCCCACCCCCCCCCCCCCCCCACGGTGTGTGTTACTACCCCAAGAGAGGCAGGCAGACAAACTCTCTCTCTCTCACACACACACACACACACACACATAAAGCTTTCCCTGTGTGCGTGGCAGAGAAGGTGTTTAGACTCCATGCCTTTGTTCCTCCCTGATGTTGCCTCCTCCACCTGCATGAGGGAGGAAGTCGCCGCTGTTTCCACTTTAAAGCCAGGAAGTGTTTGATTCCCTTTGTTTCCCCGACTACAAAAAGCCCATTCCATGTTTTTCCATGTTTCTTCAAATTGCAGTGAGTGACACGTCTCTCTCTCTCTCTATTATTCCCTGAGCCCACACCACCTTCGCTTTGATTCACCAATTCATCTCGCCTCATTGTCAAACACTTGTTGCGCTTATTCAGCAGAATCACCTGCCGCAGCGTCTAATGTGTGTCGACTCCAGTCAAACCTGAGCGACATGTGGGACACACAGGTGCTGCACATAAGAAGCTGATTATGGCCTTGCATAGTCGTTAAAGCATTTACTTACAATGATAACGAACTCTTTCTTAGTTGAAAAGCCTGATAAACCCAACATTCTGTGAAGAAGGATTCAGACAGCAACAAAATGTGTTAGTAATGTTTTTAATTGGAGATTCTTTTACATTTATGATCAGCTGTTTTGTGCATTTCAAGTGGAAAAATTGTTTTTAATCTGAAACATGAAGCATGAAAGCATCTCACTCATTTAAAGGTTGTCATTTTCTACTGTAAGTACATGATTGCATGAATGTTTTGATGTTTTCTCTTTAGAAAATGAAAAAAAAGAAAGATAATTTCTATAATATTTCTTTGTAAAGCAATGTTTCCTTTTTTTTCATTGTTTATGACGTTTTTGAAAAAAAAACTTCATGTTTTTGACCAAAAAAATGGTATATGGTGGAATCTACGGATAGAAAAGAGACACATGTTAGCAAAAGAATACAAGACATGAGTTCCAAAGACAATGTGTGGGATAAAAAGTGAGAAAATCAGGATTACGTCTACTTAATGTCTTCAGTGGAGACATCAGTGAAGAGGCTCTGGTCATGGTTCCTCTGAAATAAGAACAGAAGTCAGTGAATAGACCAAGGTGAGCTGAAAAAACAATTGGACACCAAAATGTTAACTTCACGTGCAGTTTTTTTTTAAATGATGTTTTGTATTGTTTTGACATTTTTTTGGAAAACATTTGTTGTTTGATTTAAAAAAAACAGTTTTCATCATTCTTGACGTTTTGAAATTTGGAAAGATTCCCTCTGTTTTTGAAAAATTAGGTTTTTCGACACTTTTTTGAAAATAAATTTATTCGGCATTTTTTTTGAAAAATTAGAATTTTCATTGTGATTTATCTTTTGAAAAATGTTTTTGTTGTTTTTTGAAAACTTTTTTTGTGTTTTGTGAGAAATTGTGTTTTATATTATTTTCAATGGTTTGGTGACATTGTTGCCTCACTGGTGATTGCTGACCATAGGTCTCATCAAAACCAGTCTTGTTCAAAAAAAATGTCATTTGTAATCGTGCATTAGCTGGACATTGTTTACACTTCAGCTATGTTAACCTGGCTTTACAGTTGCCTTTTTTTTACTATGGTCAATGTTGCACTGTGTTCTTTGTAAAAAAAAATAGGTTTCTCTGTATGAATGACATGTACATGTTGAGAAATGTCAATAAAATCACTTTAACAATGAATCAAAGTCTACTATTACAACATATTAAATTTTAGAATACTTACATATGTGTACATTTTCTTTTTTTCTTTTTGACAAAGACGTATACACTTAAATTTTTGTTTAGTTTTTCACCTATGAGAAAAATAGGTTTTCTGGCGCCTGATCAAGAAAATATCATTCTGGGGGGTGTTTGCACGCTATTTCCTGCCATTCTAGCGCGTTATTTCCACTTTTAATTTTTGGACATTTTTGGACATTTTCGACATACTAACCCCTTACGTTTATTTTCGATTTTTGACCTATGAGAAAATGAGGTTTTCTGGCGCCTAATAAACAAAATATCAGTCTGGGGGGTGTTTGCACGCTATTTCCTGCCATTCTAGCGCATTACTTCCACTTTTAATTTTTGGACATTTTTGGACATTTTCGACATACTAACCCCTTACGTTTATTTTCAATTTCTGACCCATGAGAAATTGAGGTTTTCTGGCACCTAATAAACAAAATATCATACTGGGGGGTGTTTGCACGCTATTTCCTGCCATTCTAGCGCGTTATTTCCAATTTTAAATTTTGGACATTTTTGGACATTTTCGACATACTAACCCCTTACGTTTTTTTTTGAGATTTCTGACCTATGAGAAAATGAGTTTTTCTGGCGTCTAATCAACGAAATATCATTCTGGGGGGTGTTTGCACGC
>JAFBJQ010040154.1:70000-89176 GCA_016785345.1 Trinectes maculatus | reverse complement strand
TTCCAAACAGGGGTGCGGGGACCAACCTGGGTCCTGCAGGGAGTAACACATGTTCCTCCATGAGAGAGCGTAGGTTTATTCTTGTCGAAAATAGCAACAGCCAGAAAATACATACGCATAAACATGAATGACAAGAGCAGGTATGAAAGGTTTAGTAACGGTTTATTCGGTTCATATAGTTGTGGGACGTCTTATATGTATATGAATCAGCTGATAATCAACAAAATACTGCAATATTAGCTTTTTCATTATGAGGATGTAAGCATAAGGACATTTGGATTATGAGTGCTGACCCCACCATAGGCTACGTGGCATTAAAGTTTTAATTGATATAAGTTAATTAAATTATGAAACTCTAATTTGAGAAAATCATGTGCTGATTAATTGTTCAATATGATCGTTATTTACAGCCCTATTTTGGTTAAAGATTTCAGTGGGGTCGCAACTGTATTTGCATAAAGCTACAGCTGCAGCATCTCGAAGGCTTTTATTGTGCTTTTATTTTCTGTTTTTTATGACTATTGTTAATATAAGAACTTACAAACTTCTCAGACAGTCACTGTATATTAGTTAGTCTGTGGTTGCAGAGCATTGTCATGCCTGTCATTTGATTGAGCATTAGAGTGTCTGAGTTTTATCATCATGGGACAAACCTAAAGCGTCTGACCTTTGACTTGTTTTGCAATTTCTTATCTGCACAGCTGTAGTCAAGAACTTCAGTGGTAAATTTATAGATTTTTAGCCATTCAGATCATTATGATTAGAACAGGAGCTTGTTGTAATACTTGTGATATTAGTGTTGAATGCAAGTTGGGAGCACGCGTGATCACTAACTGAAGAGAATGAATGATTAAATAAATAATTGATTCACAGGTTGCTAATAAATACATCTGTGACTGTCGAACATTTTGTCTGATACTGGATAGTTTTAGTATATAAATGTGTAAATAGTTTTAATGCATGTGTATTCTTATTCTAATTATTTATTTTGAACTACTGTCAGACAGCAAAAACAGTATGTGTCTCTGCAATGACCTGTTGATGTGTTTATGTATAATCATCTTACCAAGACTGATCTTATGGGGTACGTACATGATCTGTGAGCTTCTTTGCCCCAAGATGTTGCCACATTTTTGTAGCTGCTGGAAAGACGCTTGATATTTTGCTACATCCATTTCTACTTTGTAGTTGAACTGGTGCTGAGGCACTACTGGTTAATTTCTGGCTCTGTTTACACAGTCATTCATGTGATCTTTGTTAATTCCCAAGCCGAATGACTGAATGCCAAATCCACAAATGTGTAAACCATCAAAAGAGTTACTCCTTTGTTTGGAGTTGAGCTCCACATCCCTAAAATTGTATCCTGGACATGAGAGTATGTGTTGATCTTATGTAGTAGTGGTATTTCTACTTTAGAGTCTGTTCATTTATTATCACGTGATCGTGGTGGTGTTGTGTTCTATTGCCCCACTGCTCATGTTAGTAAACGTTTCCATGTCTTTGCCTGTGCTTTCCAGTATCAAACTCTTGTCCGCTGCTTTTAAATAAGAAGGAAAAAAGTGGGAAGTTCTTGGCAGTAGATGGAAAAATCTGTGACGCCAGTTTGGGCGATTTTAGTGCAGCAGGATAAAGCTTTGGATTAAATGGAAAAACAAAATAGAAACACTTGTATGTCTATTTATCTAAATCTTAATAACTTGTTTGTGAAGACTGCAAGTCTCTTGATGCGCATTACTATGCTGATATGATTTCAATTTTCTGTCTGTGTTGTTTCTTTGCATCATCCAGGGGTGCTCCAGCAGCGAGTGGCAGCTCTGGAGCAGGAGAGGGCCGAGTTCATCAAACTCAAGCAGCAGCTGGAGGCCGAGTTCAACCAGAAAAGAGCAAAGTTCAAAGAACTCTACCTGTCAAAGGAAGGTACGGATCCAGCAAACATTAAAAACTCCCCAGAATTTTACAGACTGCAGCTCGCTCGCTTGGATGGATCATTTAGGAAGCATTATGTGGCTTTTCTTGATCTACCTTCAGTCAGATCTATTATGTTTTTTGCTTTTCCCACTTGTCCTCACTCCTTGTCTTTGTTGTCGCCCTCGATCCTTCTTTTCCACCTCCAGAGGAGCTGAAGAGGCAGTCGGCTGCGCTGGAGGGCGCCCAGGCCGAGCTGAGCTCTGTCCAGACCCAGCTGACTCAGGCCCGTGCCGAGATCGAGACCATCAAAGCTGTGGCCACTGTGTCGGAAAACACCAAGCAGGAAGCCATTGACCAGGTCCGCAGCCAGTGGCAGGAGGAGGTGGCCTCGCTGCGGGCCATCATGAAAGGTAAAACCTGCTCCTCTTCAGTGCGCTGTGTCGTGAAACCCTCTGTACCAAATCTATGAGAGCAGTTTACAAGAACTACAAGGTATAAAATATACATGGGTTATAGGTGTTTTGTGACTGTGTCAGTAACATTGTTTATTTCATGTTTCAAGACATAAACAATCATCTTATACACTGCAGAAATAACCACTTGCCTGTTTTTTCAGTGTGGTGTTGAGTTTAATGCGAACCTAAAGAGATATTTATATGTTCCTAGTTTTATTATACACTTCCCCTCTGCCAACCCGCAGACACAGTGTGCGAGTATGAGGTCCAGTTCCGCCAACGCATGGAGCAGGAACGAGCCCAGTGGAACCAGTACCGCGAGGCGATGGAGAGGGAAGTGGGTGACCTGAGACGCCGTCTCACTGAGGGCCAGGAGGAGGAAAACCTGGAGGACGAAATGAAAAAAGTAGGCTTCAGTTTTCAATCTCACTGCAGATACATTTACATGTATCATGTAATACATGCTCTGTTATACATAAGGCTAAAATATACTCTTTACCACTGTATGCTGGTAAATTAATTTTCCATGGTTTGGTTGAGCTTTTTGTTGCAAAGCTGAAGAACTGATTTTTTTGTGCTGATGTGGAGTCTTTTGAGTTTCGAGTTTGCAGCCACTAACTCTCTTTGGGAAAGTAAAGGCGAACGCCAAAGACCTGCTCGCACTGCTGCCAGCTGGACAGCTTAATAGACTTTGACCAGTTTTGAAATTTGCTCCTCACAGCTAAAATTCACACAGGATCACTTAAAATTTATGTGGCTTAAATAAATAAAATACTAATAATCTTTAAAGTGAAACAACCTGAAAATATTTTTTAGCTGATCTCCATTGGTTTAAATTCAGGAGTCTGATGATGTCAGTAGTCTTTTTGTTTGGATATTATCAGTGTCACGTTGCAGTCGCAGTGTCTTTAAGTCTCTTGTATTATCTTTTTTGAAGCTGTAGGATTAAACGAAGCACATAAAGGCTGTATAGTTTTCCACATGTAAAACATTTGAAACCTTTTAAAGGCCCAGGAGGATGCAGAGAAGCTGCGTTCAGTCGTCATGCCCATGGAGCAGGAGATCACGGCCCTGAAAGCCAAACTGACAACTGCCGAGGAGCGTGTGAAAGAACTGGAGGCCTCCAAGGTCAGTCAGCACTGAATCAATGACACAGTTTGTTAAATTAGTCCATAAGATAATGTTAAATAAGTTAAATATAGACTGCCAATATTATATCCATTTAATATTGGGTGTAGTATGTGCAGTCAATATTTGACTTAGTTGGCGTCATGAATATATGAATATATTATATTTTGAGAAACTGTTGTATATACGTTTGTGAATCACTATGAAGTTCTTATTGCATAATGTTGCGGTAGTAGTTGCTTTATCAAGTTATTTTATTAATAAACCTGTTTTTAAAAGAAAATAACATAATGTTGCGTTTATGCTCTGTAGCATTCACCAGTTGAAGGGTTGAAAAACAGCTGTAAAATGTTGGCAGTTGCTTTTCTCACAGATAATGCGGTTGTGGTTTCAGCTTGACTTGTCTGACAGTTACAAAGCCCACAGAAGGAAAGAGGCAGCGTCTGAGAGTTATATTGAATGATTTTATTTTATTTTATTTTATTGTCACATTAAAAGCTTGTCACCATTTGAATCCACTGTAACTGAGATGAATTGAAGGGGTTTCCACAAATTTATCATCAAGCTTTTGTCATGGTGTGTTTTTTTTTTTTAAAAAAAAGATTGTTGGCAACTAGCTAACTGACAAGATTCAGTCTTTTTGTAACAAACAAATGTCATTGGTTTTGTCATATCAGTGACAAACCCAATACACATATGCTCTGTTGTTTTATTGATAAATCTGTAATGCTTGCGGGGCAGAGTCATTGGAGCATAGCTTAACTTGTGGTTGGAAAAAATATCTTTGACGCTGCTCAAACCTATTTTTACCCACCCAGTCAGATAAAACCCCCAGTTTGGCAACGATGAGCTTGTCGGTATGTTTGTGTTGTATTCACAACTTCTTCCACTGTCCCCAAGTGGCCAGAAACTTCAGCCATTCTTGTTCCAAGATGTGTTTCACCACAGGAGCAACCTTCCATCATATCAGATCTGCATGTTTTTCTTTACAGGTCAAAGAGCTCAATCACGTCCTAGAGGCTGAGAAGTCGTGTCGTACGGACCTGGAGATGTACGTGGCCGTGTTGAACACCCAGAAATCTGTACTGCAGGAAGATGCTGAGAAACTACGCAAAGAACTCCATGATGGTACCTAACACTTTTTGTTGAAGTAAAACAAAGAAATGAAGACAAGTTGGACACATTTGGAGTTGTCTTTCTAACTAAAGCTACTTTCCACACTGGCTGTCTATTAATTGATCTTTGAAATACAGCAGCTTTACTCAGTTTTGTCACCTGCTGTCCTGTCGCTTGGTATCACAGTCTGTCATAAGCTGGAGTTGGAGCGGCAGCAGCACAATCAGCTGAAACACACGTGGCAGAGAGCCAATGACCAGTTCCTGGAGTCCCAGCGCCTCCTAATGAGGGACATGCAGAGGATAGAGAGCGTGCTTTCTTCTGAACAGCTTCGCCAGGTGGAGGAGATGAAGAAGAAAGACCAGGTATGTCACAACACACCACTTCACTGTCATGAGGGATCTGCTCTGGAGATAGTATAAAAAGTAAACAGTTTCAATAAAAACTCAAGACAGTTATCTTTGTAAATGTATCATTTGCGGCAGACCTATTATATCGGTTGTATTAGATTTTATTTACTGAAACTGATGAAAAAATGATCATTGTGAAACTTTCTGTCTCCATCTCAGGAGGAGGATGAAAAAGAGAGGCTGAGCCAAGTGAAAGAGCTGCATGAGGAGGATGGAGGAGACTGCACCGAGCCCTTGGATGATATATTCCTCAGGCTCGGCATTGAGGAGGTACAAATATCATGTAACTTAATATGTCCCTCAGAGAGAACAGTAAATATTGGGATGTTGCTGATATCCTCTTTTAAAGAAAAAATCATATTTAATAGAACAGTTGAAGACCAGTGTTCCCAATTTCCTCGATTCAAGGGGGCGTCACAAAGCTTGATGCTTGATTGTCTGGATGATGCTCAGAAAGTCTGTTTGATTGTCTTATTTGCTTTCTCTTTCAGTCCCATACCAACCACAGTGGCCATGGCTCCATGCACTCCTTAGACACTGACGTAGTTGCAATTGACACCTACAAAGAGAACCTGCGGAGGGTTCAGTCGACAGACAGCCTCGGCTCCTCGCTGTCCGCCCAACAGGGCCTTGGTGGCCAGAACCACAAGGCCAAGTCGGCCAGCCATTTGGACGAGTCAGACTTTGGGCCCTTGGTGGGGGCCGATTGTGGAGTGACAGACAATAGTTTTGGTGAAACTTCGTCCATCAGCTCAATCAAGCTGACCGCGAGCCACTTCTTGCTAACTAAAGATCAAGAAAAGGCAATCAAAGCCATGACTCCTGAGCAGGAGGAGACGGCGTCGCTGCTGTCCAGCATCTCCCACACCACCAACACCGCCTACTTACCACCTGCAGGCTACCGACTGGTCAGCGACAGCGAGTGGAATCTGCTGCAGCAAGAGGTGCATCGTCGATGCCTTTTCAGAGAAGTGCTGTTAGTTTGTACCTGTTGGGGTTCAGTGGACCCCATTCTGCACTGATCTCTCTCTCTGTCTTCCTTGCTTAACTGTGTGTGTTAAAAGTCATGTCGTAAACCAGAATGTTATTTAAAAATGTCACACATTATTTACATGTTGTGTGTTTTTTCTTCTTTGTCGTGTCACCAGCTGAAAAACGCTGGCAGGAAGCTCGGACGACGGTGCGACATGTGCTCCAACTACGAGAAGCAGCTGCAGGCCATGCAGGGACAAGAGGCCGAGACACGAGATCAGGTTTTTGTACACCCCCCCAGACACACACACACACACACGCACGCACACGCACACACCACCACCACCACCACCTTTTTACACCCATTGACAATGTGCTTGTCCATTTTCCTCCCCTCCAGGTGAAGAAACTGCAGGTGATGCTGCGTCAGGCCAACGATCAGCTGGAGAGGACGATGACTGAGAAACAGAATTTGGAAGATTCAGTCAAATCCGGCAATGAGGAAACTGCTGCTAAGGTCTGGACATAAACAATACAACATCAGTGAAAACAAAATGATAATGCTAAACTTTACTGTGTAGATCTGATTTAGTGGTTGACGTTTAGCTGACAGCGTGGACTTACTTTTGATTATTACATGAGCTGCTTTCCATATTAATTTTTTTATAACCCGCTGAGTTAATTCCCCATGAACTATGCAGGACTGTCTCAAGGCAAAAAAACAACAGTGTGGCCCCCCTCTCAGACATAATGAAGACGACTGCACCCCACAGCAGGCTGTGAAAGTGAATTAGCTCAGATTGCAGCAGTATAGGGGATGTACAAAGGAAGTACAATTTTTTGCTATGGTTCGGATGTCACAGCCGTGGCACTGCTCACAACTGGCAGAAACACAGACTCACAATACTGAAAACCCAGAAGGATCTCATATCCCTGTGCAAGACCTGCCAAATGAAATTCAATTTTGACAATAAGCTTATTCTGGTCTGTGGAAAAGATTATCAGAGACTATTAAAGGATATTTTCACGTTATGCATGTTATGCATTTGTTAAAGCCTCAAATGCATTGTAATATTTCACTGACGTTCTTCTGTAATGGGTTGTAGGTTTCTGCCCTCGTGCAGAGAGTCCAGGAGTCTGAATCGCTGCTCGGCACACTACAACAAGCTTTCAGTGACGCTAAGCGGAACACACAGGAACAGATGGTGAGCAACATGTTCCACTGTTAGCCTCTCGTTCCCTGTTCTTGACAGCTGTGTTTGGATCTCCGGTTCCATCTAAGGTCACAGAGTGTAATATTGGACAGGATTTTGGTAGCACTGGCAACAATTAAGCCCTGAAAATAAGCATATCACTTCAGTCTTTTGGATTTTCTTTTCCTACCACAAGTATCTGTTGATACAATGGAACACTTGGCTGCAGGAGTTGTTGTTTCTCATAGAAAAATTAAGTTTCTGTCCAAAGATTGCTCTTCCACCACAATCAAAATAAACAAATTTGTTCTGAAACAATGCTCAGAGTTAAACTGTAATCACATTGCACCATCAAGTGTTTTGTTCAGCACATTTCATCTGTCAGCGAATACAAAATGTTTTCTAATAATTGATCATTTGCAGATTTACTTCAGATCTTGTTTTAAAAAAAAACTGCATAATGCAACTATTCCTCATTACCACAAATATTCCCTGACAGGATGGAGCTTCTGGCTACCGTTAAGTCAGATGTGTCCAAATGTTGCTCTTTCACTGCAGCAGACACAAAACAAATGCACAGTCTTATACGCTGTGCATTTCTGGAAATAAAATCCCACATGTTTATTAGTCAAGAATGTGCACTCTTATTTTGCATTTTTAAAGGGGAAAAACAGGAAGCTAAGAGAGAAACTTTATTGATGGTGAACATGTGCAGCTTGAAGGTCTTAGCAGACAAACACGTCTGCCATGAGTACGCAACGATACATTCCTTCATGTGGCTTTGAGTCTGAATGCCGTCAGGTATTGAGCAATAGTGCTGCACTCGACAAAATATTACTTCTGCAGAGAGAACTGGAGGGAGCGCGGCTTCAAAAATAGATGCTGCCCCATGAGTCACTGTTCACCATGTTTTAAAGTGGTGCTGCTTCCTCATGTCGGCGTGTAAAAAGGGGAAACAAAGTGCAGCGCGATGAGGTGGATTGATTTGGGGGGGGTTTGTGTTTCAGGCGGTGCTGGTGAAGTCGAGGGAGCAGGTGGCAGATGAACTAAGCCGACTTCAGAGAGACAATGAGAGCCTGCAGGGAAAGCACAGGCTGCACAAAGAACTACAGCTGCAAGAGGATTTCCAGATGCCTAATACTGTGCAAGTATGTGAAACAGTTCACAGCTTTGAACTACATGGGCATTGGGCCCATGAAAATAATAATAATAGTACCAAGCCCTTTTAAGTCAATGGAGTGAGCGACTTGTTGATATGTTATTGTGCAGTGATAATTACATAATTTAAAGATAGGTGCCTAAAGATAGGAACAATAAGCTGAGAGTACATTTAAGATATGGTGCAATAAAATCCTTATTTATTTACATCAGTACTTGTACCCACTAAATGTTCTATGCATTCATAGAGCAGATAAAGATACACATATTTCACATAGAAGAACTGTCAAAAGTAATGACCGAAACCTGTGATGCCCGATAATTATACATGCCATACA
The DNA here is from genome assembly GCA_016785345.1 of Trinectes maculatus. Taxonomy (NCBI): domain Eukaryota; kingdom Metazoa; phylum Chordata; class Actinopteri; order Pleuronectiformes; family Achiridae; genus Trinectes; species Trinectes maculatus. The sequence goes on along the minus strand of JAFBJQ010040154.1, from coordinate 80,498 downwards.
AGCGTATTAAAACATAAAGCAGTGTTTAAATGAAACAAAAGATTAAGCTTAAGTTGATAATATATTGTTGCGCGTACTGATCTGAAGATCAGACAGGGATCAAACTGCTTTCGTCTGAAACGAGTTTATTCGACAAGCTGCTTCTGGGTGTGGTCCTTTTGTCTGTGTCTGTGTGGCCAGACTCTGCTCTCCCACCATTAACTGTCTGAGCATTAGCAGTGATGTCTCCATTTATGCTGCAGAGAGAGTGGAGGTGAAACTGACACCAAACTATTGAGAAAATAATCCCTGCAGCGTCGAGGTCTGCATCTTATTCACCACAGCAACGCTTCTGTGATCCCGTCAGCTCGTTTTCAGTGATTAATGGCACTTGTGCTCGTTTGACCTGTAAGACTGGCTCAAGATGAAATCTTTATAATTATTACTATTACAAATAAATGTTTTCCTTTCTGTTCAGGAGGTTTCCCTCCAACACACACACACACACCACATCCCAAACACTGTTATTCATATTCTCTGTAATACGCTGCAGTCGATATATAAAAAGAAAGAATGGCCCTGTGCTATAGTGGAGGTGTAGAATCACATTGATGATCCTGTGACATTTCCAGTGTGTTGGTGGTTCAACAAGCTGCACACACAATATTCAAATCTGTGTTGAGAAACCATAAAATTATTTATGTATGATAATAACTGAGATTCTTTCACCATAAACAAACATAAGTGTACCTGTATGTTTTCAGTCACATGTTCCAGCTACGTTTATACCAAACATTTATGTTCAGAAAGTCCAGGTGCAAACTATAAACTCCGAATTCCAGATGACGATGGATGACTGTGCTCCACATTGATGGCTGTGATGTAATGTCTGATTCATCTCTAGGAGCTTCAGGGGCTGGTGTTGCTGTTGCGTGAGGACATGGTGGCGTTGCGGACGACTGCCGATCACATGGAGGAGAAGCTGAAAGCGGAGATTCTGTTTCTGAAGGAGCAGATCCAGGCAGAGCAGTGTCTGAAGGAAAACCTGGAGGACACTCTGCAGCTGGAGATCGAGGGCTGCAAGGAGGAGATAGGTGAGACTTAAAACCGCTGATCGCCTGTACTGTGAATATCTAATCATTTTAATGGAAACTTAATCGAACAAACTATTTCAAACACTTCTGCAGGGATTTATCCTAAATACTTAGACTTTTAATTTTCTAGACTTTTTTTTACATCTTATGTTTCTGCTTTTGTTTCTTTCTTTCATTGATCACTGTCATTCAGACATCTTGGAAGGTATGACAAACTATTTGAACATGCTCACTTTAACTCCTTTTACATGTCTGTTTTGTTTGTCAATAACAGTTGTCGGACTAATATCTGTAGTGCGCCTGCAGAGTAGTGCTTTCCATCACATGTATTGAACTGGCTATAATGTGCATTAATAGATCATTTTCCCAACTGTATATTGTCCCACGCAACCACTTAGACAACATGTTCTAATGCAAACATCTGTGGAGCTTATTTTAATTAAATTTGTCCCAAATGCATCCAGCTATTAGAAACTAATCTGTATAGGCAGCCTAGTGTATTGAAATACTAATCTTTCACGCATGAAGATTCCCAGTTTGAATTTACCAAAATCTTAGTTTTACAGAAAAAAAAATAGAAAAGTATTTCAAATTGTTTCTTGAAAAACAACTTTAACATAAATCTAGTTTCAAAGTTACGAGTGGGAAAAGGAAGCCACATGTATGTTATTGAATAAACAGTAAAGGATACATCACGTTTAGATCACCCTGCTGGCTTGAATGTTCGAATGTTTCATGGTTCTCGTTTTTATCTTTTAGCTCAGCACTGGTTTTAGTCATGTCTTGTGCGTTTTTCCAGGATTTGTCATGAAAACCTCACAAGTGACCGTTTCACACGAGCACACAAACGCGCACACACAGCTTCACGAAATGTGCTGCTTTGTTCCATTATTCATAAAAAGCCAGATGATCATTGAGGTATCGGGTTACTCCTCCCCGGGGAATGTGAGGGGTTTGAGTGCTGCGAGATGCTCTAATGATGTCTCCTTCCCACAGCTTCTTTCTCCAGTTTGAAGACGGAGCTGGAGCGAATAAAAGCTGAGAAGGAGCAGGTACCGGCCCTTTGATATCATACTCACTGCAGCTTTACACCTCAAAGCACATAATGTTAGAGTTATGTAACTACTGTAGGATTCCTTTTGAAAAATGAGTTCACTTTTTATTTTGACAACAGTGCCCCCTCTCCAGTTGTTAAATCTTACCGTCTCAAATACCTATGTGTGCTGATATACTGTGTATAACCTGGTTTATATGTAGATGGAAAGCAGTCTAGCAGAGAAGACTGAGACACTGGAGAACATCCAGGGCCTAAGGATCAGCCTGGAGCATCAGCTGAAAGAGCTCAGCACTGCAAAGGTAAGGTCGACATGTTGTGTTTACCTGTCCAGACTCTACCAAAATACTACTCACTGTAATGAGGCCAGTTCTATCACAGCCTTCTAGACTTCAAATCAGCACCAGCCACAGTGACATACAGCTCTGGGGACATTACTAGTTATTATCAAATATTAACCTCCTAATTAAAACCAGAAACATTCACAGTCTGCATTGTTTTGAATTACTCAGCAAATGCCTATCAGTGAAATATTTATTTGATTTCTGCTGTGTGTGTGTGTGTGATCCCTACAGAGTGCGCTGGAGAGTCAGGTCCTTGATGAGAGGGACAAAGCTCAGCGGCTGCAGACGGAGCTGGATGTCAGCGAGCAGGTTCAGAAGGACTTTGTCAAACTCTCTCAGACTCTTCAGGTGAGGACGAACTGTCAAAAGTGGATGTCTGTTAAGAAAGGGGCTGGGGAAAGACGTGGAGTGTAGCCACTGTTTATATGCTTGTCTATAGTTCTCGTCTCATAACGACCCAGTGGTGAACAAGAATATTTACTCAAGAAGTGTATTTTAGTGCAATTGTGGGTAATTATAAAGCAGTAAAAAAAAATACTGTTATTCAAGTAAAGGATAATTCTACAGTTAAAGGGAAAATATTTTACTTACTGTATGTTGTTGTCTATGTCTAGTTACTTCAACAACTATCATTATCAACACAAAAGTCATCAGTGTGTTATTTGGAGCTATTTGTGATGTAATACCAAAACATCACTGTTTGTCTGTGAGTGTTTGGCCTAATTCTCCCCACAACATCATTTTAATCAATGGATCATCATCTGTGATCCCAGGTACAGTTGGAACGAATACGACAGGCAGACTCCTTGGATCGGATCAGAATAATTCTCAACGACACCAACTTGACTGACATCAACCAGCTTCCAGAGACATGATACCACTGAATGAAAACTGCCCTCAGTTTCATTCCAATCTTTCTTGATCACTGGCCCAATAACATTATTGATCTGACCCTTTCCTCCTCCCATAACCACCGTGGAAGAGTTTGGGAGGGACAGAAACAGACATGGCATGAGGAGCTCATGGCTTGTTGTGTACATTATGTCTCTGAACACCAGGGATAGAGTAATGAAGAAGAACACTACTAAAAAATGTAAATAAGTAAATGTGTGACTATGGACGGAAGGAGGGGAAGTCCATCTTTCTGTGGGTCTGACTGTGTCTTGTTTCTACTGTAGATATGACTGTCTGTATTAGGCTCAACCAAAAAGGTTTGTTGTCCTTTAAAGCACTTTTCATCTGCAACTTTCCAGGTAAACAGAAAACAATTGGATGCGTAGCCTCTCTCCTTCTTTTCTCAAAGTGGTTGATAACTGCTGACAATTGTTTCTTCTTTTTGTTTATTGCAAGAGTCTTTTTTTCTGTTGCATTTTCCACCTTGTTCTGGTCATTTGGCCAAGTGCAGCCTAAGATAAAAACACAATGAAGGATGGAAAAGACTTGCACATAACTGAAATAGGCAAATACGGAACATAAACCAAAGTGAGCAATATCCTCAGTTTCTAGAACATCCTCTACTGTATCTTGTTTTGCTCTTAATGTGTGAGACGAGTCTGTTTTTAAAGCTGCAAAAATACAGGGAAGAAACATTAGTCGTGTTCAAAGTCGTGGGTTTTATTTTTGACCTCTAGTCTTTTGTCTTATCTGCCAACAAAACACTAGTTTACCCAGCTGATAGACAGAGCGAGCGCAGATCAGGTGTAAACATTCAAATGTAAATGAAAAAGACATGAATACGCACTTTACTCCTTCTATTGGTAGACTTTTTAAATTCACTTCAGGTTGACTTTCTTGGTGAAATTCTAAAGCTATACATGACAGTGGGTGTTTGTAGCTTGTAGAGGAACATCAGACCAATAGACCATCAGACCAATCTGCTTCGTGCTCACATGTGACTGGGAAAATTTACTTTTCATTATCTTTACGTATCATAAAACAAACCGGTGTGTAGGATCAAGTGCATCAGTTGCATGAATGGAATGTAATATTCTTAGTTATGTTTTCAGTATCATGAGCTGAAATGTTTTCTTACAGTGGCTGTAGGATGGAACCTTCATGTTCTTATTTCACCTCTGTTGGGTGCAGTCTCCACATTCATTACTAGATGATGCGAAATCCTCCACACTCAACTAATGAACAACCTGCAAGTTTTAAAGATGCATCCATTTTTTAATATTTTTAATAACACCCCCCCCAAAAAAATTATGTAAAACATATTAACAGAGTTGTCATGTGGGTTGTGATGATTCTTAATTGGTCTGTATGAGTATGTGGCATAATCTAGGTTGTAAGGTTTTATTACTAACTGGGCCGGTTTAAAATGGTACATTTTCATGTACTGAGACCCAAAAATTATATTTTTGAGTCTCAGTAAATGTATAAATTCTGATTACTCGGAGGAAACTGGCAAACAAAAGCTACAGAGAGATGGCTTCAACCATTGTTAAAATCTGTACCTTGCTTTCCAGTGTGCAGACTGAGGAAAGAAAAACATGGTTTTCAGAAGTTCAATGAATATTTATTAATGTTTTAAACCTCTAAAGTCTGTGAATCATTTCCCAGTCTGCAGACACAGTGTGCTTTGAATAAAGACTGTGACTCAGTGCTCTCTGCTCTTTTGAATCAGTTGGAGACACCCGGCTGTAAACATGGTCTTATGGAAAATATGAGGCGGGATTCATTTTTCTCCTGCAGTAAAAAAAAAAAAAAAAAAGTTGAAGGAGGGAATCTCATTGCATTGCTATTAAATATGATGTACACTATATAGCTACTGTACATGATGCGTACAGCATCACTGAATGGTTCAAGGACATGATCACTTTAGTTTTTTTTGCTTGCATGTGTTTCATTTCCTCATGTTGCATATGTTTATACTGTCGATACTTTGAGTTGATATCTCTGATAGATTCATGCAGTGTGTTATGAGATAGCGTGAATGTGTGGGCGAGCGAGCCTGAGTTGCACTGACAGAACACTGTGGGTTTATGCTTGTGTAGTCACGGGCTGATGGGTTGTGTTCAGCCTTGTGATGAAAACTGGTGAACTTGGAGTATAAAGTTTTAACAGCGTAAATTCTGCACATTTTTTCTCCACGGGCCTTATCGCATTATCTTGGTGTGTTTTAAGTTTATTTGTGACATTTAACGTCCCTTTAATTTAACGTGTTGTCCAGTATAATGATGAATTTTTACTTGTGGTTCATGTGGCATTAATATGATTTCCTCTCTGCAGATTCTTGCCAGTCACCACAGATGCTCCCTTATTCGCTGTGGTCATGCTTAAGTGTTGATTTTTCCCAAATAATTTCCGATCGATCTTTACTGGATTGTTTTCAGAATGTTTACTTGGTCTTAGAAAGTGATTGGAGATGTTGTAAAAAAATGAGATGAACATTTGATTTTGGAGTCAGAGTGGAAGTAGAAGTGTGACTGACATGGCCTGAAAGCCCACACTGTGTACTACTACTTGGTTTTTAGTATAATTACAAATTTACCACAAATAAAGCACATTGGAAGCCCACATTTGTTTGTGAAATTTGAATATGTACAGTAACTGCTTTTGAAGAGGATGACCTGTGGGGAATGTGCTATTGGTAATTTTTGTAACCCATGCTTACTGAAAATATTGTGTCACTATAGTCTTTATAGTGTCTTTACAGAAAAATCACACAACCACAAAATACATATTATGCAGTATATATAGGCAGTTCTTGCATCATAGCAATTGATAATAAATATGTTTTTAAAAGGTCTTGTTTAATAAATTGGAATATAAAAAGACAATTAAAAAGACAACTTGTTTTTATGATTGATAATTAATATTCATTTTATTTTGACAATTTTCACAAACTTGTTTCCACATGAGCAGAAGAGGGCTGAAGGCCTGCACAATTAGTACAACAGCAGGAATTTCACTGAAATTTGAGTTAAAAGTTAAAGTTCTTCAGATTTGTTGTTAAAAATGTTATTTGAGTAAATGTCCTCAAATAAATGCTGCTTTATCAGTGGGTGAGCAGCAGGAGGCGGAGTTGATCTGTGCACATTAGTCATGTCTGTCAGCCTCCGCAGTGAATCTCTATTGATGTTTGTGTTGTCATAACATCCCACTGATCGCACTGTTTTTACCTGCAGGGAACAAAACGTAAAAAATCTATATATTCACAAGCTCACAAAAATAACGAGATATTCTCAAATTACACAACACGAAAATGACACACACACACACGCTGTGTCACAAACTTCAAATGTTTGTAAAATATATGGCGTACCTACATATGTCCGAGGAATGTAAACATGTATTCGATAGTCCTTTGTTACGTCATGAAACATGCGTCAGTGACGAGGCTCAACGAGTCCTTTCATTCACCCGCCAGCATCTGTTGTCATATCAAAGACAACAACGGAATAATGATGACGTCACGAAGACATTACACACATATTTACCTGTCCTTTCATCACTGTTTACAGTACAGGCTGTAGTGTGGGCCGCCACCTGCAGTAGGCAGCAGTTACGCTCATCACCGTAAAGCCGGAGCTTTAAAAGTGTCCGCGAAGAAGAAACGACACGGGCGACAGAGGGTGGGAAAAAAGCAAAGGAGCTACTCCTGTTTACAACAACATAATGGAGCCACAATTGTCTAATTCCACCTGCAAGCGTTTTTTACTTATAGGCTTTACGCTATGTGTTGTATTAGGTGAGTATCAAAGCCCAAAGTTGGTTAATTTTGTCTGTGGAAATGTCTGATTTCTGGCTCTTTATTTTAGGTAGGATGTCAGATTAGCTTGCTAGCGACGCTACCTAGCATCTCATGTACTGGAGGCAGCTAACAACACTCGGGATATCTGCCCAAGGTCTTATTAACGACTCTGCGTCAGGTCGCCCTAATAGCCATAAACAAACTACACGTCTTCTCGGCAACGTTAGCAAGACCCTCGTTGTACACACATCCGAATCATATGTAGGATATAATAAAATGAGAAGTTGTTAAATTGACTAAAATCTGAATGAGATAAGCCACATATTGATGGCTACCGCCCTCGGCGGCGTCCTCCTCTGGGAGGGGACGGTAGGAAGTAGAAAGGCTAATCATCTTGTACATGTCAGTTTCTAGCTTCGATTAGTACAATTGGGAAATCTGGATTACTGCCGATTTGAAGAATAATGGCCATTTATCCAGGAAACCTTCTCAGATATGTGATATCATGCAGATGCAGTCGGCGATAAGCTTATATACGCAAAATGCCAAATTTCAATAGCGGATTGGTACATTGCTTCTGGAATTACGTTTTGGGGTACTGTCACTTTCCTATCTGACTCTTATTCCTGGCTTACCATCGTTTTCTGTTATCAAGAGAACAATATCAGTTATCACTAACAAACAGCGACTATACATCATTAGCACACAGTGGCTTGTAAACGGTGCCAACGCATCAGCTCTGTAGCTCTTTGCTATCTTAGCGACTAAAGCTAAAAGATAACACCTAATTTCCTCGTTAGCTAAACGTTTTCACTCGGCTTTTAAAGTTACCATCAGGGGCAATCATTTACGTAATAATCGAGGTAGCAACACAACAACATTCATGTGATTTTTGTCCAGATTTGGTGTAAAGATAACCAGGTTTTCTTTACTGTTTTGGTCTTTCGCACGTTCGTCTTCGTGTTACTGCAGCGACTATGGTTAATGTTAATGTTAAGGTTAAGTTTATTGCTTATTCAAAAGAAAGCACTTCTATTATATTTACCTTTTGAATCATCCAAAAGCATTTAAACCTGAGGCTACTATAGTTTTAACTCTAAACTGAGGCTATATATTGTAAGTGTATGAACGAACCATATACTCAGAGTAAACACACACATTTACTGAACTAGCTGTGAAACAATACAACAGTCATGTATAGCCTAATAATACTAAGGAATGGAGACCTCGGTCAACATGACAACATCTGACTAGAGGAAAATGGATAATGGATAATTTCTCATACTGTGAAATTACATTGAACGGATTCATATGAAACATCTGAAACAAAATACCTAAGTTCCTGTTTCACTAAGGCTATTTAGCTGTTACAAACAGTTATGCAGGGCTTTGGCCTCTAATGACCTTTAAAAGTGAATATGTTTTTTAAACAGGAAAAGTCATCCTTCAGAAACACACTTCTAACGCTGCAGCTCACTGTACTGTGTTAATACTTATCCCACTTGTCTGTGGTTCTTTCAACTCACACCCGGAAACTTGTCTTTATTTCAGTCACAAGACCTGCCTCTTCAGTCGACATATATGCTGACCCGGAAGTGATTGTGCAGAACGGGACGACAGCAGTCCTACGATGCACCTTCAAGTCTAGTGAACCGGTTAACAAGTCCACCTCAGTGACCTGGAGCTTTCAGTCGAGTCAGCCCGACAGTAAGTTCTACAAAGCGCCATACAAGGTAAGTTCCCCTGGTCTTATCCGTTCCGGAAAGATTTCCCACAGCTCCAGGATGTTTTCCTGTGATTGTTTTAATCTGTAGTGAAGAAAAAGCGTCAGCTGTTTGTCATGGTCTTATGTGAAGAGATGGTTTCAGATACAGCAGATTATGTTTTCTTCTTTTAAACAAACTGACATGTGTTTAGGTGTCTATTTTTGCAGTACGTTAGGTATAATTTAAATGACATGGTAAATATTCTGTACTTTTCAAATGTTTATTTTATTTTTGTATTGTTCTATGCTCATTGCTCATTGCTCTCACTACGACCCTGTTTATTTTTACTTTGTCATGTTTGATAATATCTGTTTATTTTGCCTCTTATTGTGCTTGAGCATACTTCACATTTATAGTATCAATTAATAACAGTGGGTGAAACGTGCTTCAAATCACAAATCACTTGAAGCAAAATGTAAACAGTGTGTCCTTGTGAGCAAAGCATGCTGTGTTGGATCAGAACATTTGTGGAACAGGAAAGACCTGTCCCACTCAAACAACCTACTCCTGCTGTTTACAAATCAGTCGAGCTGGGCGGGGGCCTATCTCTCTGCTCTGATCTCTTGTGCACTAGATGATGTAGCCAAAGGGTTTATAATTTAATGAATATCTGTCTTGGAGTGCACACACACACACACACACAGTTGTGCAATAATCATAGAGTTTGTTCACTTTAAGCCAGTTAAATTTGTAATGTCACATAATGTGTGTTTAAATCTTTACAAAAGTCACCTTAATGAAATTACTGTTTTGCTCTCAGTTCAGTGGACTGGAAATGGACATTGATCATTGATCTGTATTTGTGTTCATGACCAGGAAATTCTGATCTGATCAGCTCAGCTTTGTCTCCCCTGCGTCTGGCCAGATGTTGGCTGTGATGCACAGTTTAGTCTTTTTTGCTAAATGAACAGCTGTCAGAGGAGCTCTAGCTGTTCTGTTGATCTGCACAGAAAAAGCCAGACATGCTAATGTGGTTGTATATTGTTTTCACATTAAAAATTAAATTAGCATTTTATTTTCTTGACCCCTCCTGGTGGAAAGGTCAGTCACCTGTTTGACTGCTGTGGACTATTTATCTGAAATCCGCGTAGGACTGTCAGATTTTTCTTTCTTTTACTTGCAGCAGCTGTTTTAGTTGGCTTCACTGTATTTATATTAAAATGGCTGTGGTGTGTGTTTATAGCTGAACCAGCACTGGTAGAATGCAAACTTTTTAATATGTGGTTTAGTTGAGTTTGTTTTCACAGCTTCACACGTACTCCTCCGCCTGTTACTGTAATGTGAAAGTGATATTGAAATGTTTTGCTGAGCAAGGTCATTTACAACAATGGGAAAAAGTGATTACCATTGAAGTCCTCCCGTCTTCAGTTCTGTGTGCGCAGCTGACACAGCTTTAACAAATAAAGCTGTGGCTGCACAATAACTGGCTTCTGTTTTCATGTCCAGCACATATGAACAAGAGCGATGTTAAAAATACTTGAATCAGATGTGTTCATTTTTAACCACGGCGCCCTCAGCTGTGTTACTCAGCATCAGTAGGTGTGTGTGGTCTGGTGTGGTGGAAC
>JAFBJQ010040154.1:0-67500 GCA_016785345.1 Trinectes maculatus | reverse complement strand
GTGTTGTGCAGGCTGACTATGTAATTAATCATTTGTTTTTAACTTCTTCAGAGATTTAATCATCAAAACATAACACTTTGCTAACCCCTTCTGCATGGGAGCTGGGTTCACTCTATCTACTTGTAGACAAAAAGCTGTGTGTCTTGTGCTGTTTGGGTAACGTGGTGACTATGACTAATTATTAACATGATTGTCGAGGACATTGTGCGAAGAGTTATTTTCTGCTGCGTATGAGCAATGTAGTTTGATCATTGCTACCTCACATGCTCTAGCCACTCAGTTCACCCTAGTGAGTTGCCACCTCAGCGATCTGTAGGGTTTGTGTTTGCACGGTGCCAGCCACTGTCCTCCATCATAGTGTCCTAACACAACTAATGGTACCGTGTTTCTTCCTGTCTAATCAGCCTGTTGTCCTGTCATTGTCCTGCATTTATACCACTAACACATCAAACTAACATTGTCTGTCTCTGTTTTTATGAATCATTTAAGTCAAGAATTAATAAATCAGAGTGATCATCTCGTAACTTCAGAATGTCGTTGTAATTCATTCCTATGTTGGAATAATATCAAAATTGTCCATGCTTGCAAGTGGCTGAAGCTACTGAAATGGACTAACATTTCTTGTGGCCATGCAAAATTCCTACGCCTTATTAATTTGTGGTCACATAATAATCATCTCGTTCCCACGTGTTAAACAAGTCGTGGCCACGGAATCTTTTTTTTCCACCTATGTCACCAGTCAGTCTCCATAGTCATCTAATGATTGGACCATTTATGATACAGTGATACAGTAGCTAATTTTTATGATATGAGTCAGTTCAGTACCAATTTAAATCCCATCGGTGCACCTTTAGTCTCCTTCCATTGTTGTCACTGCTTCATTATTTCCATCAAACTACTTGCCATGCACTTTCTTTGTATCCCGTGCTTCATGTGCTCATCTCTCTGTTTTTTGTTTTTTTTTTACATTTTTCTTTTGTCCCATTACTCATGTCGAATGATCGCTTGACATCTTGGCAAATGGTAAACCTAAACTAGATGTACATCCTTGGAAAACATGAGCTCTCAGGCTCCGCAGCCACGAAAGAAGGTGGAGTCTGGCGTGGAGGCCTCCCAGAGTACCGTACCCTTGGGTCCACTACAGGTAGGAGCTGGGGGACCAGCCACTGGCTGCCACCTTTTATAGTGGGGAAGTGCTGAATGCGTGTGACTGGTTGTTCATCCAAACAGCCTGGACTTGAAAAGTTCCAGGAGTAGGATCAGGAAAGAAATAACGTGTTGAACAACAGAACTAATTCAAGTAAATATTCACAATATTCAACTATAACGGGGGAAGTGTTGGCAAAATGGCTGAAGTGGCAAGCTTGAGACCAAAGGGGCTGAGAGGTCGCTGGTTCAAACCCTGCTCGGCTCCACGTGTGTGATGGGTTAAAAGCAGAGACCAAATTTTGTTGTATAGTGTACTGCTGGCACAAGTTAATGTTTGGAATTTACTTGTAAATGACAGTAGTCATCATGACAGTATTCGTGTATTTCGAACGTGAGTGGGAATATTTTCCAAATTTTCCGAAACGTTTTACATGAATGTTCTAGAGATCGACTAATTTAATTAACAGACTAATGCTCATGACCACCTGGGTTCATGACACAGGTTTGTGAAAGATTAAACGTATGAAAGTTGTCCCTCATCTTAATTAGCTGAGAGTAGCTGTGTCTTTTACTGACGACATGTCTTCCTCTCTGCCATTTGTCCCTCTGTTGCAGGGCCCGGTAATATATGCCCAGTTGGATCACTCAGGCAGCAAAAACTTGTTCCATAAGATGGAGCCAGTGGTGTACGCTGACATTCGTAAAAACTGAAGAGGAAATGTGGACAAAAAAGAAAAAAAGGATAAAAACAGTAAAGTATCAGACCTCTTTATCAGCTGCTCTGGGGAAGGGTGGGATTATTTTAACAGGGACATGGTGGGTGCAGTTTTTTTTAATCTCTCATCCTTCGGAAAGCATGATGCTGTTACGAGATACAATAATGTTTCCATGTGCTTTTTTTGTAATGACAAAAAAAAACACTAAAGCCACCACATCACTTCATCATATCAGCCTTCATCAAAATCATTCTCAAACGCAGGGATCTACCTGAAAATATGAAAGCCTTCCGAGATATCATTCCGCATGTAAACACATGTTATTTTTATCTTTGTACCTAAAAGGACAGCAGGTCCTGCGGGCTGTTGCACCCGCTGAACAAAAGTTTGAGCCCAAGTTTCAGAGTCAGTCCAGATCAACGTGTCACAGTCGTGTGAAAAAGTTGATCATCAGTCGAATTGATGACAGATGGACTGATCAGACTCGATGTGGGAACCAATCCCCCCCTTTTTTTTGTCCAAAGCATGTTATGACCTTCTGTTATTCCAAAAAACCTCTCCCAGTAATAAATAATAGAAAATAACCTGTGCTCAGTTACTGTCACAGTTCACACAGCTGGTGCAACTGTGACTTGAAGCTACACTCCACCCACACGACTGAGCAGTACCATACGTTTTGTCGAGGCGGCGATAATGTAAAGTTAGGTTTTACATTGCCTTCAGTAACTCTGCATGCAGTTATCGTAACATCTACAAGTGAAATCTGGTATTCGTCAGCTGGTTGTAAAGCAGAAGAAGCCGTTCGACATTGTGTAACTGTGAATGCTTTGGTTTTGTGTACAGTTCTGGCATGTTATTATGGTACCTTTTAAACATGCTGCCTGTTGTGTTTCACCTCAGTTGAATATGTTTGTTGTTTTTATGTCTGTATTCATTCTAATTAGTGTTATTCTTATTTTTAAAGAAGTGCACACATCTGGAAAAAAAAATGTGTAACGCAACACAAAGATTTCAGAACTAGAAAAATGTTAGTGGCATGAAGCTGCGCAGTTTGTTTTGCAGCTTTGTTTTGCAGCTTTGTTTTATAAGTATGGATGTTAAAATAAAATGTTCAACTGAGGTGAAAGTCATCCTCCTATGAAACTCTTATTTGTTGGTCAAAAAAATGCGAAATACTCTGTTTGCATGTAACTTACTAACCGAACAATCACCGCGAGAATATCTCAATTTTTTTCTGTCTTTGTGTTACTTAAGCTCTTTTTTTATTTGAAAAACTAATGGGCCAAATATTTAATATCAACATCGTAGGAGTTAACTTCAGATGCTTTATGATGCATTCCAAATTTCTCTGGTTTCCTTTATGTCTCGAAGCCAAATTTTTTGTTACTGATGTGATATGTTACGGATATTGGTTTGGTCACATGAGAGAATGAGCTGCGACTAAATGCCTTCAGCTTCAGCTTGTGTTTCGGAATGCAGTAAACATCCTCGCTGACCAGGACATGTATATATATTTTTTGCTTATGTAAAATATAGTGCTGTTTACTGTAACTCATTCCAGTGTGGTTTGGCTGTGGAAGGAAAGTCGTTTCCTGTAGAGGTCTAGAACGTTGGTGGCGTGCTTCATGTTTTCTCTTTAAAGTCTTCATTATTTCTCACTGGACACACCAGTGCATACAGTGCCTGCAGCCAGTGTCGAGCCGGACAACTCACAGTGTCTTGAATGAAACTTTATTAAGCCAACTGTGTGAACGCAAAGCGTCGACGGAGTCAATTTTGATTCTTTGTCTGAAAGTTGGTTGTATCATTGCGAACGTCAGTTATAATGTATATTTATATTACCGACACTGTTTTTAGCGGCTTTACACCACTCAGTGCTCACTGTATACCTTACCAGACTAAACGTCCGTAGCCATAGTTGCTTTTTAGCTCATTACCGTAAACACCTGAGTACAGATTGTGTTGATAGATCTGATCTTTATTGTTTTTAGCTGTGACAGAAATTTCTTTCACTGCCCATAAACAAAGGGAAAAAAGCAACACGTTGCACAAGTAAGCATAGTAGTAAGCCTTGTCCACACGGTGTCTGTAAACTTTAATAAGTGACTTGAAGGCACAGCTCTGGTCATTTCCCATGTTACACTCCTGTTTAAAAATACGTTTGTGTTATTTCAGAATTAATTTATTTTCCAACTTTTTAAAAAAACAGTCTCCGCATCATTATGCTCCGTAAAAACCTTTTGACTAATGTAAATATTCATTCAGCATTTTGACTGTCTTGATGTTTATGGCTTTGACACCAGCTAATGCAGGCACTGTGGAGTCTTCCGGGTGAGTCCTTTCTTTAATGCTTAAGTCTTTTTCTGTTAGTTAATGTTTTGATTTTTATTAGTTAGCATGTATTTCAACATATTCGCCAAAATGAAAAGGAAAACAACCTGTTGGATACTGACAAACCTTTACTGCTCCTTTACTGCCTTCACTGCCCCGTGTTTTGTGACTTGTCGCCGTGTTTAGTGCTGTTGTAGAAATTGTGAACTATAACTTATGGATTTATCCGATTTATCCGAAGCTCGCACGCAACGTTTGGTGATTTGAGTGAACACGGGCTGCAGTGTTCACTCCGCTCCTGATTAGTCTTAAAGTGCGTACTTTGTGTTTTCGATGGTAAATAGTTGTGTGTTATTTGAGAATTGTTGTCTATGTTATGTTGTAAAACCTGCACTATGTCTTGCATATCAAAGACAGCAAAAGCCCTGTGATTTTTTTTTGTCCTTATTTCCGTTCATCTCTGTTTGACCTTGGCCTCTGTTTAATGTCCTTAAAACTGGAATGTTGTACATTTAGTGCCTTTTACATTTCATCAGCTAACTTGAACATCTGCTCAAAATAGAAAAGAAGATTCATTTATTTTACTTTTATTGTATGTATTTTTTTATACACATAATATCGCCTCTGTATCCACTGTTCAAATTTTATATAAAACCTATCCCTGGCCAATTAGCTACCTGTGTATCGTGTTTGCTTAATTTTCCTGGTAAATTTAATGTTTGATTTTTGCATTTTTCTTAGTTATACAGTCATCCTTTCTAAAGTTTGAATGAAAAAGAAATAAAAAATAAAGGTTATAATGTTAAGATACCAAATTAACAGTAAATGTTATGTACTTCGCATTTGTATGTAAGAATGTTATTTGAGTAAATGTACTCATTCTACTGCATAAAAACAAGTAAATCATTAAATGTTGCTTTATCAGTGGGTGAGCAGCAGGGGGCAGAGTTGATCTGTGCACATTAGTCATGTCTCTCTGCCTCCTCAGTGATTCTCTATTGAATTACAAGTTCATGTGTTGCCATAACATCTCACTGATCACACTGTTGTTTTTTTCTTCCAAGGAACAAAACATGAAAAATACTGATAGTAAAATTAAAACAGCATTTTGGCTCCTCACTCCCACAGTGATGAAGCTGAGCTGCAGGGAAAGGGAAAATAAAAGTCTGGGAATCCCAGGGAACAAAACAAAAGGGTGCAATCCCCCAGGGTGGCATCATGTGGTGTGGTGTGGTTCATTTGTAATAGGAAGCTGTGAGGTGTGTGTGTGTGTGTGTGTGTGTGTGTGTGTGTGTGTGCGTGAGCTGAACATATGACACCACTAATAAAACATAATGAAGGTTGAAACGATGGTGAATGTGAAACCAAACCTACAAATGTGCAAGACACTGGAGACAAGAGACCAGGTAAGGCTGCTGCTTATTTACCTAATTTATTCTTTACAACATGGTTTTATTTATTGATTTGTTTTTTATTTTACCAGTTGTGTAAAGTTCACGTGTGCCTTTAACTATTGTGTATAATTTTGATAATAATATATATCTCCCCTGGAGATGTTTCCTCCTGCTGTCTCTTGGCAGAACTTTTTTTTCCTGAGCTTTGAACAATATTCCATTGTCTTCATTGCTGAGAGAAATCAGCCTGGTTGTCATGGAGATTGATCTTCATCTTTGCTGCGTGCATCCGTTGCTCTTTTTAGTATTTTTAGACTAATTGTAAAAAATCAAGCTTCGCTCTTGACTCTTAAATAATGAAATACTTCCAACACAAAATCCCTTTGCCCTGTTTGTGTCTGCGCTTCTCATCGGCTCGACTGAATCCGTCACAGGTTCAGTCCTGACGAAACCAGTCGGTCCAGACGCTGGAGCGGTTGCACAGTCATTTAAAACTAATTGTCTGTACATGTAAAGTGGTCTTACTCATTATGATTGCAGCCATGTTTGTTTACAGTTTGGGAAGCCACATGACAAATCTCACTTGCTCCCACACTGCTGAAAGGGATGTGCTGTTTTTTTTTGTTGTTGTTTTTTTTCCAGCACACCCACACGTCTCTGATGGACGGACAACTTCTTTCCAAATCCATCAAGAACTTTCTCTGGGTGGAGACATGGAGCATCCAAACCCTGTCTCCTTTCAAATATGCATCCATAAAAGGTTGCTCAGAGTAAAAAACATAACGCATGCTGGGAATGTGCTTTTGACCTTTTGGGTCTGAGGTCAAAATTATGAAATGCCCTAAATTCCAGACGCAAAGTAATCATCCCCTTGTAATGATTTAGAAAAGGCCGTTTAGGAGGTTGTGGGATGGGGTACGGACGAGCTGGGGGGGACCTAGGAGGGGGAATGGGCTTCCCAATCCCCTTATAAGGCATTTTCCTGCAGGCAGTGGGAGTGGGTTAGAGGGCCGAGCGATACAGGATATTCTCACAGGATGTGATGGCTGGACAGCAGCCGGAGCCGTGCGATGTGGAGGGAAGAGTCAGCTGAGGGGGTCGTCTGGTTGTTATTGATCTGTGAGTGTGTGTGTATGTGTGTGTGTGTGTGTGCCCGCTGAAGATGTAAGATGAAGATGGTGAGGAGGTTCTGTCATCGTCTGAGAGCGAGGTAAATGTTCAGCTTTATGATGATGAGGCTTGACATGTGCTGGATGTTGGAGTTGTTGTGGTTTGGACCTGACTGGGAGCAGATGTTATTCTGTGAACATGGTGAAAGAAAGTTTCACCAAAGTTACTCATTATTTATGACAAAACAAAAAGTACTCTATGACAAGAGCTGCCTTCCAACTCCTGTGGTACTATTATTTACATTTAAAAAATAGAATTTCATCTGATAGCTGCATGTTTTCATTGTGTTAGCCTTGTTTTACCTAAGTAAATTATTTAAAATGCTTCCTCAGCAAAATGGGAAATCAAAAAGTGAGACTTAAGAAAAATGTGAAATATGTGTAAACAAGATTTTTTTAAAAAATTTTAATGGTTTAGTAGAATCTTAAACGTCAACGTGCTTTAAGAGGTACCAGAAAACATCACACGTTTTAACAAACAAACTAAACGTTGTCTTAAACATTGAATGTTTTTTCTAAAAAAAAAAAGCTATCGCACCTCAGACGCTTATGTGACGTTAAACCAGGTGAGAGGTTTAGCGTGGAGAAATTTGGCTTTTGCTTTAGTCTTTGAATATATTATAAATATAATTTATATGAAGTTTATCATATGTTTTAATCTACACGTGGTGGAACAAAAGTACAATGTTTTCAAGGGAAATTAATTTATAACAGACACGTTGTGTTTTATCAGATTTATTTGTTGGCACTAAACGGCTGTTGTTGTTGTCACACACATCACAGGTGTTTTAATATGTGGATATTAATTGAACGTAGTGAACATTATACAGTAACTGAACTCGAACCTTTACCTTTTTTTCTGAACAGCGCTCAAATGAACAGCAGTAATTTAAAAACCCGAGTGGGCGTTTCTCTTCTTCACTATCTGCTAATCTTGTTTTACACCTGAATTTCCGAGCGCCTATAATCCCCCATGGGTATTTACCATTACTGTGATACTAATGACTCCCACATTGTCTGCACGGTTACGTGTTGTGTTGTTTTGTTCTGTTCAGAGGAACTGATCAGGAAATATTTCATTGAAACAGGCACAGACCATTTGCTATGACTCACAAAAAAACAATCGCCGCCTTCTAGACAATCGCCAGCCAGACTGAATCAGTGACAATTATTCATAACTGATGGAAATGCTTCAGCCGCTTTTGCTTAGTCATCCGTTCTCAGTGCTGCCACTTCTGCAGCTCGATACAATATGTGCATACAAGTGACGAAAAAGCCCCTGTTGTGTGTGTGTGTGTGTGTGTGTGTATCGCAGGGCATAAATAGCACTGTCACAGGTCAGCATGTCGTGTAATAGGTAGGGCCACTTCCCTCTTCCTTCCCTTTTGCGTGTCATATCAGCTCGCACCATGCTTCCTGCATTCATGTGTCTCTAACTGTGTGATTCTGATCTGGACTCTCCCTGTGCCGCAGCGCCATGGCCGCCGTCCAGCTGCTCTTCCCGCTGATGGTCAGCTGCATGGTGGCCTCCGCGGGGCCCAGCACGTCCCAGCACCTCCCGCCCTGCCAAGTTGTAAGTAGCGCCTGGTCCACAGTGATGCTCGGGCACATGGATTCTGTTTGGATTAGTTTTATATACTCTGGGCACATTCCTCACATTTCATCTTAAGTCAATACTAAATATGTCGTTTTTTTAAAAAAACAAAAAAAAATGATGTCAGTTTATTTTTGTGGGTTGCCCATGGCAACGGACCCGAGGCACCTAATCCATCATGTACAGTGGCTGAGGTATTTCCAGATGAACTGCAGACAGATAGTTGATAGAGAGTAAGAACGTCTGACGTTGTTGTTTTTTTTTTCGTTCCGTTGAACGTTGAGCGGACGACAGCCCTCAGGGCTTCAATTCTCCGACAGTGACATATTGTTTGGCTTCTCTGAGTAGATACTGTAACTGTAACTGCAGAGAGAGGTGTCCAGCAGCGTGACATTAATGTGACAAACATCACTTCGGCTGCACTGGACGTTATTTTCCCATGAAACACAATGTAAAGTGATGTAAAAGAGCCTTTCATGATGTTTGCATGAAAATGTAAAACGCCTCTGGACGTGCACTGAAATTAACCACGGCTCACACATTGATATAAAAAATAAAAATAGGAGCCTCATTTTGAAACAGCTTCTCACGTTGTTTCATGTCGTCTTTTCTAACAATAGCCTGATACTGAAACTGGACTTTCGCCACTTTGTTTGATGTGGAGTTCACGGTTTACTGTAAATTACATTTCGGGTGACCTTTGACACTGAGCTCAGTGCACGGTGAGAACAAAAAAGGAGTATTTGCTCGTTAGTGTGCGTTTGATTGTGCTTTAACTTTCCCTGCATTAGTTCATGAACGCGCTGCTTGTTTGTGTTCGCCTCGTAAGCAACGAGGAACGCCGCTTTCGGTAAAACCACAAATATGCAATGAAGCTAAACGTTCACTCTCCTCAGAGAGAGAGAGAGAGAGAGAGAGAGAGAGAGGGAGAGAGAGGGAACAGAGACAGGTTTATGAGCTGTTCTGCACAGGGAGGTCTCACAACCATGTGGCTTCAATTATAAACTGCACTTAATAACTTAAATGGTTGAGTGTATTAAGGGAAAACGGGGAGAAGATGACGAAAACCGCCGGTAATAAAGAACGGAGGTGTGTTTACTTGAACCTGAGCAGTCGTTCTTATCCAGGTTAAAGAGCAGGAGCTTTGCCATAAGTCATGAAATCCGCATCAAAGTTTTAGACTCATTTGAAAAGAAAAAAAACAACGGAAAGTTTTTTTTTTTGGGTTATTAGAACAACTCACCATCATAAACCTCGGAGGACTGTTATCCTGCCAAGAACATGCCGTAGATGCGCTGACTCACAAAGTGACTCCAATTGAAACGTTTGGTCTGTGTTGTGTCATGGTCAGTCAGTGCTGGCAGCAGGCCGACATAATCAGACTGTGTTTGTCTTTGTAGGTCCAGATGGATGTGTTGTGCAGCGACCGGAACCTCAGAAGTGCACCGGTCAACCTGCCTCGCGGCGTCCAAATGCTGGATCTCTCGCGCAACCGCGTGCAAAACCTCACCCGGGAAACTCTCGCTTACCACACGGACTTCCATCATCTGAATCTTCACTCGAACAAGATCCACTTCATCCAGCCAGGACTCTTCAAAGACATGACGGCTCTGAAGGTTCTGGATCTGTCCAAGAATAATCTGAATTACTTCACTCTTCACAGAATCAACGTCGGGCCCCTTACATCTGTCGAGTCACTCGATCTTTCAGGCAACGGGCTGTTCACGGGGATGTCGGACTATTTCCTGGCTGAGACTCCGTCACTAGTGAAACTTTCCCTGAACAGTAATAGCATCACCAAAATAGCACAACATGCTTTCAGTGGATCCCTGTCCCTGGAAACAATCAGCCTCCATAATAACGTCATTCTGGAGATTGAAGATGGAGCGTTTGACTCCCTGCATCATCTGACTGAACTGGACTTGTCCAAGAATTCAATCACATGCATCACAGACTTCAACCTCTACAATTTAAAATTGCTCAATCTCAGCAAAAACAGCATCGAGCTTTTCCAAACCACGAGTTCCATCCGTATGTTTAACCTTTTATATCTCGACCTGAGTGAAAACAAAATGCCCTACTTTCCGTCACTTCCCAGAGCCAACGTCCTGGAATATCTCGATATGTCGCACAATCATCTTCGGAGCACCAACGTCTCAGGAAGTCCCGAGAAAAGGAAGAATGTTTTTTTATATCACCTTCAGTACCTGGACATGAGTTACAACCGACTCGTTAGCATACCTGAGTCCTTTTTTTGCTTTATGAGATCACTCAAAGTCCTAAATGTGAGTAACAACTGTATTGGCTCGTTCTCTATCACCATTGAAGGCCTCCTACCGTCAGTGAAGATCATCAATCTCAGCTATAATTCACTGCAGAGTCTGACATTTGGTGACAACACTCTGGTGTCTTTGGAAAAGCTTTTCTTACAAGGGAACGGCCTGACCACCCTGGACCATCGAATATTCCAGAGACTCCCAAATATCAAATATCTGCAGCTCCAGGAGAACAATCTGAAAATCTGTGCCTCGGAGCAAAAGCAGCATGAACTTGTGCCGACGGACCAGAACCAAGAAGATTCTCCAGACTGTGTGTCTTTTTCTTCTATCCGCAACTTGCACTTCCTGTACCTCTCTGAAAACAACCTGCAGAGTCTGCCTGCCAACGCATTCGCCAACACACCTCTGAAATTACTGGACTTGTCCCTGAATCCAGGTTTGGACATGGACAAGGACTCCTTCTCTGGTCTTGAGCACTGTCTGGTCCACCTCCTGCTGAGGGAAAACAACATTTCCAGGCTGAACACAGACTTGTCCTTGCTGAGGAGTCTCAAACATGTAGACCTGTCCACAAACCAGTTGACCTCTCTACCCAAGTGGAACAAAGAGTCCTCCATCGAGTCCTTAAACCTGCAGAACAACAACCTGGTCATCCTGGAGTACAGCACCATTCTGGCTCTGGAGCACTCACTAAAAACCCTCTACATGGGTTCGAACCCTCTCAGCTGCTGTAGCAACCTTGGCTTCCTCCACATGGTCCAGCGTTCAGCTGTGGTCGTTCCCGACATTGAGACGGTGACGTGCCTTCACAAGGATATTTCAAAGCCGGTGAACATCGAGAAGCTGACTGTGGAAATGTGTCACGAGTCGAGCAACTTGGCGTATGTTATTGTTGCTTTACTGGCACTGATAGCCGCGATGACCGTGCTGGGGCTTCTTGTTAAATGTTGCCTCGCACGGAAACGAAAACGCAACAGAGGCTTCAGTGCTTAACAAGAATGAAGGTTAAAATGAAGGAGCATGAAGAAATGTAGATTTGGAACACATCTGATTTCAGGTTATTAGAAGAATGGGGGTTGTATTTTAAGCTCGTCTGTGGTGTCACAGACACGATAAAGATAATTTTACTCTCATGAATTCATCTAGATTTGGGCAACTTGGAGGAAGTTGGGCAATGCCAAGAGCAACCACTCTGGATGAACAATTAACACCCAGACTTCTTGGGTGAAATAGATTCAGTTTGGTTTTCCGAGGAGAAGTTTGGCCCTTTGGAAGGACTGGATGGACAGTTCAGTAGAAACACCTGGCAGATTTAAGATGCATCTATTGTACAAATGTACAAAGACGAGAGCTGGACGGAGAAAGAGTGGAGGGAAATAACAGAGGAGTTTCTGGCAACTTTCTGCCAGATCAAACCATCATGATGATTCTGATATCAAACCACATGCTGCACTTGAGTTTGTTGAATGTAGATGGAAAACTCTTCATCCTAGCTGAACATTTTCTCTTGAAGGAATCCGAAAAACACGACTGCGCCCTCTGGGGGTCCGATTTGTGGCTGTTTTTTATAAGACAGATCACAGTGGTCAACGTTAGTTCAGATTACTGATAATGTAAAATGATCCGAAAGAGGAATTTTCCCCAATGCTAAAACGAAAAACGAAACACTATGAAAGAAAAAATGGACGATGAAGTACGATTAAGTATCATCTGAGATGATGACGTCTGAAGAACACCAATACCCTTTATATAGTTTGCACTTTATATTTGCTCCTGTTTGTGTGACTTGTCGTATATTTGTTCTATATAACTATAAACACTAAGAAATATATTGATATCAGAGTTACCAGCAGAGCATATGTTTATGTAATTTATTATTATTTTTTACTCTAAAAACTAAGCTGGACATTTTGTACATGATGTTTTTTTGTACTGATCCCAGACCTGTGGTGTTATTACACAGTACTGAGTAATCTGACACGTTTTAAATACACATTATTGATGAAGTTAAAAACAAAGCACTGAAATGAATAACTGTGATACTCAGAAATTCAAAATAACGACGTCTCGAGTAAATAAATGAATATAAACTGCAGCGCTGTCGAGTGGCTAGCTACACTGGGATCTTTATCCTAACTAATATTATTACTGTTATCTACTAATCAGTTTCAATAATGTCAGCAGCATTTTTTTTTTACACTTTATTGTTGGATGAGAAATGATTTGGGTGAAAAGCGTAAACATGTAACACTGTATTGACACTAGCACTGGGCAGTGTTGCCTGGTTTCCTGTATACGTAGATGCACGTCATGGTAATATTATGGTTATGGTAATATTATGGTTATACGATGGTGCTTTCTTGCCAACAGGTATAAGAGAAGACTGCTTTTATTTCCTGTATATTCAAAGTATGTGTGTCCACATGAGAGCGGTGTTGTCATCCAACTCTTACCAGAACAACAAAGTAGCTCAGCAAACTGTGGGTAAGACATCAGAAGGAGGTTTTTATGAAGAAAATAGTCAATGATATATTAAACTGAATGTACTTTTTAAATTGTCTCTTGGTTATTGAATAAAACTCTGTGTGTCTCTACCAGTGAGGTGGATTATAATGGAGCATATATATCGTATACAGTAGAAGCTGTGATTGGTGGGTTCGTTGGTGCCTAATAAATAATTGAAATAACACTGTAGAGATCAGTCACAGGACCTGATGAAGAATAACTATTAGTCTGCCCGACTGTGGAAAATCCCTCTAGACAATATTTTTTAATTAATCACAATATTTTTTTTATTAATACAGCAATAACACAAACCAGGGAGCGACAAAAAGCACATCGTGACATCTCAGATGCATATTTTCTTTCTTATTTTTTTAACAACTGTGGCTTTTGTGAAGGAAAAGAGGTCATACACAAACACACAAACACACAAACACACAAACACACAAACAGTGCCAGGCAGAGAGGACAGAGAGGGAGAGCTAATCACACACAGCTGCCAGAATATTCTCCCAATCAAAAACAGCAGCACATCGTTAATAGATCAGACAATGAAAAGTTAAACGAATCATTAAAAACTGACTCATTGGCTCATGACTCATTTCAGTTGATTTAAATCTTCACCCGTATGGTAAAACACACTGTCAGTGTTTTAACATAGCGGCTGGAGATCAGGTTCTGCTGTTTGTTGTCATTATTAGTGATGGTGCATTTGAGTGGCATGTATGAGGTGGGAAATTTCTCAGCTTACCATCAGGAAGTTTCACATGATCACAATGTATGGGTTGATGCCATTTATTTGCGTGTAACTTCCCCTTGTCGCTCACAGTGCGTGTACGTGTGTGTAAGACACACTTTTAAAGGGTCGTTTCACTCAAGATGCAGCACTGCCTCTGTTTAATCATTTGGTTGAACAGAGATAGCATTTGGTTGCAGAGAGATAGCAGTGATTCTTACTCCCTCCTGTGTTTACATTGGCACTGAGGCTTTAAGGTGGACTGAGTGCTGTTGAGCACCAGAGGTTTTATCTTCACTAACGTCTAGGCCCCGTGACTCAGAGCCCCCCCCCCCCCTCACACACACACACAGTCACTCAGCTAATTTACAGTCCAGGGTGGTACAGGAAGTGGACGGCGAGACGTCCGGTTCTACATCAAAGGGGGAAAAGACTTTGTATCAGTGTGGAGACAGAAACAAGAATCTAACAGGCGAATATTCACTGAAGCCCTGTGTTACTTTATGGTTTAGTCACCACTCTAATGTCAACACATCTCCAGCTGTTTGTGTTGAATCTAAATCCTGCTCCAAAAGGAGACTTTGAAGCATAAACAGAGTTTTTTTTTGGGGGGGGGTTGCCCAGTAATACACGTTCAGATTCACACAAGGCCGATGATTGAGAGTTTTCTCATTCATCTTTATGCTCGGTGGAGGTTGTAGTTTCCAGAAACCTCAGCAGGAAGCTACATCCTTTTTTTATCGAGCATCTGAAAGTGATTCCTCCATGTGATAAAGACAATCACATGTCTAGACTGTTGTTTACGTGGGTGGAAATGATGCCTGCTCGCGCCTTTAATTGACAAGTGCAAGTTACATAACTGACGGGTGACAGTGAAGTATCACAGAGTTTCAGCCTTTTTATCAGAGGCGTTCAGGTGCACGTAAAAAAAAGATTATGCATTATTTTGATCCTTTGATGTTGACATTACTGTATATTTGTAAATTGTTGGGGAACCTGTATATTATACCATGAATGTGTGAGCAGTGGTTTTTACTGCATGGAGCTTTGCCACTGTGGATTAATTCTAACTATGATTATTCAAATCAGCTGATTTGTGATTTGAATACTTTGTTTCATAAAACAATAAAAAAAAAACTGTGGCATGTCGAGAAACTGTTTATATATTTTGAGCTTGAACCCTGTGACATTTCCACAGCTGATCGATTGCTGATTGATGAGCCAATCACAGAGTAGAGATCCAGTGGGAGCTCAGATGAGACTCGTCTGTTTATTTTCCCATCATGGAATCTCCTCTCCAGGGAAAGTTAAAAGAAACAGACAGGAATGGAAGCTTCTGTTACTCGGGGGATGGGTGGGTGAGGGGGGTCTGAACATCTGCACATCTGAACATCTGCACCAGACTGAAGCTTCATAAAGACAAAACATAGCGGTGGTGGAGTGGTACCAGGCGGCGCAGCTGCACCACCCTGCCGAAAGGCATCATTTCCTCCCAGAGACCTTTCCCGTTCTCCTGTTGTGAAATTCCACCACGTTTGGTTTTTTTTGTTTCGTTTTGTTTATGGGATGAGCGATGGGCACAGGCTGAATCAGTGGAGGCCTACGTGGAGGGCTGTCGGTTGTTTAATAAGAAGCAGACATCCGTCACTTTGTGACCAGACATGGAGTCATAAACAAACATAAACCTGTCTCTATCAGCGTCGAGTCACGGTGAGATAAAAGGGAACGTTTGGACCAATAAGGGAGGAGGACACAGTCGGAGAGACGAAGGAGAAAGTGAGAGAAAAGAGGGAAATGTGTCGACTGTAAACACAACACAACATCTGCAGGGTTTCTTCTCTGGAGTTACAGGTTACTGGTTTTAATGTTCTATCTTTTCATGAGACAACACCATGGAGCTGAAACTTCCCTGGTGTCATGTGACTCGTTAGAGTTACAAGGTTTCAGGTGTGAATGGGGGGGGGGGGGGGTAGGGCTGTTATAGTTGGTTTTCAGGTGTGAATGGGGGGGGGGGGGTGTAGGGCTGTTATAGTTGGTGTTTTGGGTGTAGTTGTGTCACACTGGCCACAGGATGTTCAACGTGGCACCTCATGACAAAGATGTGAGAAACAGAATTATTGTTGACTATAAGAAGATCACCAGAACCATGAAACTGAGCTGCAGCCCGGTGGCCAAGGTCACGCAGCGGTTTTCCAGGAGACGTTCCACTGGGAACAGGCCTCACGAGGGTCAACCGAAGAAGTTGTGTCTACGTGTTCTGCGTCATATCAGAGGTTGAAGAAGTGGGAGGTCAGGCTGTCAGTGCTCAGACCGTATGCCACACACCAGGGTCTCGTCCCAGAAGGTAGCATCTTCTGAACCTGAAGAACAGTTTGCTGAAGACGAGCAGTTCAAGAACATGAGTTACTGGAACCAGGTACTGTGGTCTGACGAGACCAAGATGAACTTGTTTGGTGTCCAGCATGTGTGGCAGCACCCTGGTGAGGAGCACCGAGACAACGGCCTCCTGCCTCCAGTCGAGCATCATGGTCTGGGTCTGCAGGAGTGCTGCCGGCACAGAGGAGCTGTGGTTCAGTGAGGGAAACATGAATTCCAACATCTAGGTGACCTTCTGAAGCAGAGCATGAGCCCCTCCCTTTTCGTGATACCACACCACGATGATGTGAGCACGCGGGCGATAGTGATCTGGTCATGTTTCCATCTGGTTCAGGTCCAGGACTCATCTCTGGGAGTTCATCAGTGCAGATGGATGTGACCTCAGTGTGTTTGCCTCGTACGTGATTGGCTGTGCCTCGCTCCTCCATCTCCAGGCTGGCAAACAGCATCCTATTATTCATCCGCAGTAATCCCAACGCTCCCACACAGTCCTGGCTGTCCATGGGAAAGGTCAGAAAGTTCACCGCTTGTTTCCCACTGTATCATGAATATGACTGGATGCTGGATTTTTCTACATTCACGTCTCATCCGTTTGTCTGAAAAAAAACATGATCAGGTCGCTGGACGATACGATCTGAGTGAGAAAGACTCAACCTGGACTCACTCTGACAAAAACAGATCAATTTAAGTAAACTCAAGCTGAAGGAATGCGGCTCCGGCCCTGTGACACATAAACGGACATGTTGGAGGAAAACACCTTCCCGGCCCTTTCCACCCATATTATTCATAGTAGCTGGATCTGCTCCAGTGCAGAAATGTTATAGCGAAGGAAACGAAGGGGGGGCTCGACCAACTTTTTGCGAGAAACGGGGATTAACAATTTTTCCGACAACACACAGGTGAGTCAGTGTGTTGTCCTGTGGGACATTTGACAACGTTATCCAAGCGGGGGGTTGCAGGGTGGAGATACGACAAGTCAGCACGCTCCTAAACAGAGCCACATGTTTTTTAGGTCAAGGGCAGCCAATCAGATGCCGCGGCCTGGATGTGAGCCCCCAGGAGCCCACTGGATCACTTTCAACGCGGGGGTGGGGGGGCACCAGTGTGGAGCTGGACTCTACCAGGGAGTGTGCAATCAGGATTTTACAAGTGAGTGGAGCCAACAGAAAAACCACAGCAAAGAGTCCCATAAACACGAAACCTGGCTCACGCCATTCTTCTGACGTCATAAATATGTTTTTATATTTGCCAGCAGGAACCACAATTAATCCCAAACAAGTGTTTTTGGTTTGCAGGCCAGGTTAGTATCGTTCTATATTGTTTGTATAGCTCATAACTCTGATGATGTATATGTTTAAAAAGAAAAAAACTAAGTGCGGTTGAGAGAAGACGTCAGGAAAAGTGTGACATGTTCTACTCAGTTGATTTATTGTGCAGATTAAATGATTTTAAACAAGTCATCTAGTTTGAAAAGGTATAAAAGAAATGCATAGTTTAAACACTCTATGCAAATTCATACTCGGTGAAGTTTTCACAGCAACTTTTCAAACTCCAGTAAATATCTTACAAATAAGGTACGCTGTTTAATTCATCGTTTTCTTTTTGTCACACTGGATTTAAAATGAGCGGTAACGCGTACGCCGGACTCGTGGCTCTGCTTTATGTCCCACTGCTTCACTGTTACAAAGTTCATCATTCAGGTGATAAAACCTTTAATTCATCCAAAGAAGATCCAAATGCAGCAGGAGTCATTTTTTTTTTACAAATAATATGTGTGACAGAATATACAGGGAAATGTGATGGACAAACTTCACAATAAACACGAGCCGGTACAAAGTGTATGTTTTTGCAGTTTGACGTATAAGTGTCTTGTCTGACAAATGTGTAAAAGTCTTGTAAATTCCTGTAAGTAACAAAGTAAACACAGTGGAACATTTGAGAATGTTTGGAGAGGCTGTTCTCCAACTGTCTGGGACTGGACTAAAACTAATCCTTTCACCTCACTCCCATATTTTACAACCAGCGCTTGTCTCTGGCAATAAAAACCACATGTGCCATTAGTTGTTGTTGTTGGGAGGAAAAGAAATACTAGGTTTACTATGAACAAACTAATATTTTACACAACTGAAACATTCTTGCTCTTGCACCATAAAAAACAACCTGCATGTCTTTGTCTCTTTGTCCTCAGCGTCCGAGGCCTCGTGCACGTGAGCCCGTCTTCACTGTCTCTGACACAGAGGCTACTGCTGGTCGGGGGGGCTGGCTACCGTGGCCTCGTCGTTGCTGCTGTCCACCTCCTGCTCCATGGGGCTGTCCTCCTCCAGCTGCTGGCTGGTGTAGTTGGTGATCTCCAGGAAGCCGCTGGGCTCCACCACCACGTTGGACTGGCTGGAGTCTGGCAGGATGGCGTACTGAGGAATCACCTGCACAGAGTCACATCAGGTTTGCAGTCAGCTCAAAGCACATTATTAAGAACATCCATCATTGTAATGGACGTGTTACCTCGATGACCTCCAGGTCTTCTTTGCTCCTCTGTGCAGCGAGGGCCTGCATGCAGCTGAACTGTGGCTTTGCATGTGAATGATGCATGGCCGCCCCTGAGCTGCTGATGAACTGGCCTGATTCCAGCGTGCCCGACACGGCCCGGACCTCCACGTTTTTCCCGAGAGGGCCGCGGTCACTGGAGGAATCCACCACCATGGGCTCTGTGCTCGGATCGATCTCCGCCTCCATCATGGAGATCTTCAGGATGTCCGACACCGAGGGCTTGTCTCCAGAGGACCCAGAGCTGGACTCGGGGACCAGCTTGGCCGCGGCCTCGCCGCTGCTGAAGACCGGGGACGAACGGTGAGAGCTGCCGAACGTGATCTTGGTGACGGTGGAGCTCTGCGTGATGATTGGCTGCTGAGGTGAGAAGACAAAAACGCAAATGTAAAAAAAATACAAGTTCACAAGACTTAAGTAAAATCACACTGAGTCATATCTTATCTAATTAGTTAAATGTTACTGTAAAGACACACGTTTCATGTTTCTTTACAAACAGCAGAAGTGCTCGTGTGGCTGGAGTTGAAGTTTTCTATCTGTGCAGGTGGGGAACATGTTCTCCTTTTCTTACAGGAGACGAGTGATTTATTGAGCAGATGTTTTTGCCAACAAACAAGCAATTTCATCTCAGTCCGTTTAATACTTCTCTGTTGCTGCCATTAATTTATGATCAGACGTCAGAGATATGAACAGACCAGTGCAAAATATCAGAGCTGCAATAGACACTTGTTACATCAATCGTTTTATTACAACTATGAATCTGCCAGATTTCATTAATTGTTGAGTCTATAAAACAAAACCAGTCTGCTTCCTCATAAGGCTGAAGATGATGTATTTGACTCGTTATTTTGTTTGACCCACAGGCAGAATTCAGCTGGGCCAGTGATGGGGAACAGGAGGGCAGCAGCTGCAGCCTGATGTCATGCAGCTTCTTATCAGTCCAACGCCTGCTTCCAGGTAAACATGACAAATGGTTTATAGCACTTGCGTGTGACTTAAAACGTTTGGCAACGCTCTGTTTGGACAGTTCGCCTACACAGAGTATTTGAGATTCAACAGTTCAGGTGAACTCATGGTGATGTGAGACTCACCTGATTGGACGTGCTCTTCTCACTGCTGACCGGGTGGTGCGCCTGCAATGGAGGGGGGTGGGACATGGATGTGTGCAGGGGTCGGTGGTGGGACGTCGGTGCTTGCTGGAGCTTGGGGAGCTGCGGCGTCACCAGGTGCTTGGTTGGTGTGCCCGGGGTCGTGACCTTTGACCCGGCCTGGGGTGCCGCAGTCAGAGGTCTGTCTTTCGGGCTCTGGGTTAAGGTCTGAGGTTTGGGCTGGCTCTGCTCTCGAAGCTTAGGGAGTTTCTTTGTCAGAGGTGGAGTGGAGGGGAGGGCGGTGGAGGAAGAGGAAGGCTGGCTCATCTGAGGTTTGCTCTGAAGCTGTGGGGGCGCTGGCGGTGCCTGGGTGGAGGTGGAGCCTGGTCGGCTCTGCTCGGGCTCGCCCTGGCTGAGAGTTGGTGGATGACTGCCCGCAGGGTGGGTGGTTTGCTTCACAGGGTCTGTCGTTGGTTGGGTGGAGCGGTAGAACAAGCCTGTCTGGGGGTCCAAGGTGTCTCCTTCCAGCTCGCCCACCTCTAACATGGTCTTCCCATGACTTTCAGAGGGCTGAAACAGACACATAGACCAATAATGAGGGATGTTACCAAGACAGAAGACAAAATGATTGGACAAAGGTCAGAGGGAAGAATTTAACAAAATGATTTCATGACACTAAAATGAAAATGCAAACCTTAGGCCAAGATTTGTAAGAAAACAGTAGTATATTGCTGCTCTGAAGAGTCCTCACCATGTGGCCGACCTGTGACACTGCAGCTGCAGTGGAGATGGCAGCGGGTTTGAAGCCGCTGTCCTCTGGGGACACTTCCACCCTGCTGACTTTACCTGGCAGGGGAATCACAGTCATGCTGTCAGATGATCATCAGAGTAAATATAGAGCAGGGTGAGCACACACATATTTGGCATTTTTGGTCACTTCAACTGAAACTGTGGCCTCTAAACAAACGAGGAAGTGCAGAGTGTTTGGGTCATGTGGCAGATGTGGATGTGTACCTGCTGGGATGTACTCAGTGCTGGGTTCAGCCTCGGAGGTGGAGGGTCTTGGAGACTCTGGGCTGGGCTTCTTCTCCTGGGCCAGCTGGATAGGTACTGCCAGCTGGCTCAGGTCGATAGTGTGCTGCCTTGGTTTGGACTCTCCCTTCTCCTTAACTATTGGAAAGAGTAACGCTCACGTTCAGGATAATGCACCAGCAAAACAACGAAACAATGAATGTAAACAACTTGTGTTCATAGAAAAAAACAGTCCATAGATCACCAGATGTTTCACATTAAAAGTCTATTAGGAAATGAAGGGATGAGTCGATTTGAGTGCCTGAGGGATTTTGATTTGAAACATCTGTGCAGCAAAATGCATTAAAATGAATGATGTATCCAAACCAGAGATCAAAAAGTGGCAAAAGTAAAACTAGATTGTAAAAAAAAAAAAAAAGTGGCAAAGACGATGTGAAAGACAACCTGTGAGTCAAACCTGTCAGGTTTCATGTATTAAATCACTGTCCTCTATTTAGGGACTGTACAAACAGGAACTCTTACCTCTGGCTTTTTACTAATCAACCCAGTTCCACAGGTTTATCGTTCAATGAGCCGAGTGTGTGCCCAAAGCCTCGGCTGAAAGGTGACTTGACAGTGGGCTGGTATTTTTTTTAGCTTTGGTAATTCCAGATGTTTGCTTGATGACAAGTTTTCAACTCTCCTACCTTAAACTATAAGAACAATGTGAATGTCGCTACACCGCTGATTGGGGTTCTGTTTCAGACAGACGTTGAATGTTTTGTTTGACTTTGCATAGCTGCTGTAGTCCGTGTGTAGACATGTGATCACGTTTACACCCACCCCTCCCTATTTGGTTTACGTCAGCAGGCTTTCCCTGACACAGACTTACGCGTCGTCTGTTGTAACTCCAGCAGAGCTTTGATGGTGGAAGCTGCGGACTGGGACTCCCCACCAGACACCTCCTGATAGATAATAGTGGGGCTGGACTCGACAGCAACCTCCTGCTCGGTCCAATCCTGCTCTCTGGAGGACACCACATGCACTACAGGCTGTGGTTCTGAAAAACAGTGGAAACAATGGGAAGCAGCCATTTGTTATGCTCAAGTTTAAAAACACGTGTTATGACACTGTAACATGGACAAGGAGAAGAGTAGTTTACCTTGAGTGCTGCCATGGGAGGCATCAGCAGCTAAGTTGCTTGTCTCAGTGAAGGTGGTGACGTCGTCCTTTGAGCTCTCGGAGCCTGAAGTCTGACCCACATCTGCAGAGCGGGTCACCTGCTGCAGTGTCTCTGTGACCAGCTGCCTGGTCTGTTCACTCACCACCGCTGTCTGGAACACTGGCTTAGGCTTGATGAGGACCTGGACAGAAATCATATAAACACATCGTGAACAGGGGTTTCAGCTTCACTGTACACTTTTATGGACATCAGAGTTCATACTACAAAAAGGTTGGGTGGAATTCATTTCCTGGTATTACAGTTGGTAGGAAGCATTTGCTGGGCAGTCAGTTTGTTGTTGACCTCAGAGGGATTAAAATAAGATGTGATGCGAATAACTGTTGTCACACAGCAGATTATGCACGGCGATTATTATCTCAGGTTGTTACCTTGAAGGTGTTTTAATAAGAATCAATAGTTGAGTCACATTTCCCCTCTGATTTGTTACATCACCGATACCCCTTATAATAATTTCCATTTTCAGTAAGTACGTCACAAAGTCGAGGGGCATCTACTCTGTGTAAAAACATTTTTGGTAATACAGCAGCTGGGGGTGAGAAACTGGTGCAAATGTTTTTCACTGGAAAGTGTTTAGTCCTGAAATTGACTTAAAAACGATGTTGTTGTAGTTTTGTCTGATCTCATTTGTGGTTTGGTGACACCGCTGATCATCACTGTGGGTGTGCGATACAAAGTGCACTGTATATGTATGTTAGGCTGAGCTGGCTGAGTCACTAACCTCAGTTTCCCTTTGTCAACCAAAAACAAAATCTTGAATTTAGACTATATTTAACCTCGGGGTGACGGGTTTGACACTGAAACAATGACATACTGTGACTGGTCACAAGGAAGTAAAAATAAATCGTTCTAACTCGACACTGTGACCCTTCATAAACGAAACATGTTACGTTCAAGAAGCAGCTAATACCCTTCTTCATGCCATTGAAAGAACATCTTAAAAGTAGTAAAAAAAAGTTTAAAAAAAAAAACATTCTGGCACCAATATAATAACCTTAAATTCCAGTTCTCCTCATTATTAAAATTAGACATAAAAAGTCCCTAGGAGCCAAAAACCTTTCACAGTGTTAATGTTGTTTCAGTTGAAAAGCGTGTAATGAGTTTATCAGGCTACATCCGAATGGCCAAAATAAAAATCAATTAATGCGGGTTTAATTTCCTACGTCAGAAATACGATCACAGTGGTGGAGATAAACACTTCAGTCTACAGCAGAGCAGACTGTTCGGCTCACAGACTCAGTCATTCCTCTGCCTGATTGAGGGAAGTAAAGGGGGGAAGAGGAAAGGTCAGCGTTGTCATATAATTTGGTACAGCCAATACAGACGGGGGAATTTTCTCTTTTGTTTATGCTTTAATGCATTAAAATACAAGCTC
Source organism: Trinectes maculatus (assembly GCA_016785345.1). Taxonomy (NCBI): domain Eukaryota; kingdom Metazoa; phylum Chordata; class Actinopteri; order Pleuronectiformes; family Achiridae; genus Trinectes; species Trinectes maculatus. Next base: position 43,996 of record JAFBJQ010040154.1, on the reverse strand, counting down.
TCACTTCTCTGGAAAAATATCTCAGACAAATGTCACCCGGATGGAGACAGAATGCACAACTCAGATAACAGAACCTTCTAAAAAAGAGTTTGTTCTCATTTACAGAGAAAGAAACATTTCTCCTGTAACAGGAAACTGACACTTTACAGCAGACACTTTACAGCAGACAGTCACAGTGACGTTTTCTATAAGAGATGCTTTGTTGTTAACTTCACTCAGCGGGGTCATATGAATGTCCACTTGATGTTTGTCATATGATAGGACTGATAGGGCTGTGGTAAACCAATATGTTTGTGATGATATTCACAACATTTCAATTATTCACTGAGCTTCCATGTCTGACGATGTTGCACCCACAACTGCAGACTGGCAGAGAGAAGGCTGGTGGAGACCATTCCTCACCTGTGTCTTGCCCTGCTGGCCGTAAACAATCTTAGTAGGGATGATCTTGGTGGCAGTAGACTGGGATCCGGAGCTCATGCCTTTGGGCTGGGTGACGATCATCTTGGTGATGGGTCTTGAGGCGGTGATGATTGCAGGTTTGGTCCCCTGAACAGCCTGTAGACTTTTCTCACCCTGAAGCACAGCAACACAGTGTTTAATATAAACTGCAGCGAGGGAGAAAAGAAATGTGATGTGAAATCCGTTTAAGACAAGACTGATCTAATATTAAAATTGCTGCTTTTACTGCAAATAAATAATCATGCTCAAATTACCTGTGAGGAATGACTGAATGAGGAATGACTGAATGAAAACACAATATGACAAAGCAGTTTCTTACAGTAAGATAAGATATTCCTTTATTCGTCCCACAGTGGGGAAATATTAAAAGCCTCCTGTCTAGTGTTTGAGTTTTTGGAGGGATAACTGACGGCCGATGAATCATCTTAACCACAGAGCTTAAGTGTCATTTGCAGTGTTTGACTGACCCCAGCGTTTAAGAGAGTGGTGACCACATTCTTGCCCGGCAGTCCTTGGATGGTTGCTCCTTTTCCTGTCGTTTTCTGAACCACAATGACGTTCGGCTTGGAGGCCATGGGGATGGTTGTGATCTTCGTTGTGGTGCCTGTTGCAGAGGGAAGACAGTCGTAAACGAGCCAGAATTCAGTTACAACACCAGCGTCACCGGTGTTTTTGTGCGAGGCAGAGTGAGATACAGACATTAATGAAGCTGTGTTGCAGAACTAACCAGATACGATGTTGCTGCTGATGATTTTGCCACCCAGTGTGGCCAGTGACTTGGGCACAACAGTGATGATGCTGCCGCTGGTGGTTTTAACGTAGGTGGTCCCACCACTTGAGGCTGATATTCTTGCACCGATATTGGAGCTTACAGCGGGTCTTGTATAGGTGGCCTGAGTAGCTGCACGTAGAGAGGTAGATTAACTATTTAATAGCAAAGTCAGGGTATTGTCCATAGGTAGTTTTTCCATAATATAGATTTTTATGAGGTTTTGTAAAATGCCACAGTTTAATTCCCTGGATTAGATGTGACTATAGGGTGTAAACTGACATGAGTCTCAGCTCACACACCTGTGCCCTGAGTGACCAGCTTTGTGGTCATGATGGCCCCGTTACTACTGACGACCATGATGGGAGATGAGCTGCTGCTGGACAAAGCCACTGATGAAGGCTTGGGCAGGATTTTGCTGGGCTGAACCTGCTGAGTGATTATCTTTACTCCTATATGTACAAACACAAACAGTTATACAGTGCAACAACAAACAACAGACACACACTGCATTGTGGTTATTTTTCCAGAAAGTACATGAAAAAAAGATAAAGCAAGAAAGAGGAAGACATAAAAAGAAGCAGACAGAGAAATAAGACGCCTCATGTTAGCCATCGTTACCTGACTCTTGTTTGATCTGAATGGTGGGTTTAGGTCCAGGTGAAGTGGTCGTGGTCTGGGTCTGATTGACACTGGAGGCTCCTAAAGATGAGCTCTGCTGCAGCTGTTTGGGTGACTGCTGTTTGGGGAACTGGGCCAGGATCTGAGACGGTGAGCCCACCATTGTCTTAGGGGAAGGAAGTCTGGCTGATGCCACCTTCACTGCAGCTGAAGCAGCACCTACAACAACAGATAATGCTGGTGAGACTTGAGAGACTCTAGGCGTGGCTACTAAAAGAGAGAATGTTTTTTTCTATTCAGGTGGACAGATGCTTAGCCAAAATAATTGCTGAAGTTATTCTGTGACTGTTGGATAAGTCCAAAGATAATGTTTTGCCTCTGTAAATGTAACAATATGTCAAAGGTTGCTCCAGATGAGATTCTTTGAAGCCTGGTACATATCTTATGTTGGCTGTGATGAAGAGACCTACTTGGTGCGACAGTTGACATGACCACTGAAGGAGCAGAGGAAACCACTGCGGTCACCGCGATGGTGGACGGGCTGGAGCTGGCAGGGAACACCACTGTCTGTTTCTGGGTGGGTGTGCTCAGCATGGAGGTGGAGCCCAGCTTGGCCATTGCAGCGTTATTGTGAGCGTGAGACTTGGACAGGATGTTGGGCACAAAGTTGGAGCTCGGAGAAGTTGTCACAATGATCACCTGATCATTTATGGGAGAGAAATACTGTCAAGCAGACTGTAGAGAGATCAAGTCCAAGAAACATAAGAGCATATCAGAAAGCATCAGTCACCTTCTGTGTGGTGGTGCTGGTGGTCTGGATAGTGGGCTTGGTGAAGGTGATCTTGACAGGGGACAGGTGAGGGGGCAGGGAGTTTGCGATGCTCTGCATGATGTTGCTCATCTTGGGGCTGCCGCTCACTGGCACCGTGATGTTCTTGGACACCTGCGGGGGCACCTTGGTAACCTCCTTTAGCATCACTGGCGATGAGCTAGATGAGTTGGTCCGTCTCCTCTTGCGAGGTTTCTCATCTTCATCAGAACAACTTACGCCTATAAAAACAATGATAGTAGACAGTGAGGACATTGCTGGGATGATAGTAGTTCTGTCTGACATTGTGACTTGTGTACATTAATATTTTTTATCACTTAAATTAGTAACAGTATACAAGAGTTAATAATTTCCATATACGTTTTCAATTAAGATTCTAAAATTCCAAAATATTAAACTTGTCAAGTAAAAACTGGAAATGGTGACAATAGAAAAACTGCAGGCAGTAGATATTTTTTGTAAACATGCCTTGCAGCGCCCCCCTGAGGCTGGTCAGTATTTGTTTAAACATGAGGACAGATTGTACTTAAAAATGAATGTTGTTGCATTTTCTGCCTGTCTCTGATAATCATTTGTGTCTGCGAATGAAAAAAAAACAGGCAACCCTATTCCATGTACTCTCACTTTTCACATAGACAGTGCTCCCACTTGGCAACACCACCACATTGGATGAGGGGCTCGGTGGTCGTGGGGATTTCACTGTTGCACCTATAGCGCCGGTGGTGGATGTGGCACTAGTGGAGGTGCAGGTGGTACTTGTATAGGAGTAACATACAACCACTGTAGGGAAGAAAGCAAAACATGTCATCTCATGCCCAGTTTGATTGAAGATAATCTGAGTCGCTGAAAAAGTTTTTTGCGTTTACCTTCTTTATTTCCTGTTTCAGCTGGCAAAGGAAGGGAGGCGTTCTGATTGGCTGTGGCACTGGCCACAGCATTGGCAGTGACAGTAAAAGCTGTCTGGGGGACCAGCCTTGGCAGCAGCGGAACGAGCCGGCGTCCTTCGATGGACCATTCAGACGAGCTGTTTGGACCAGACATGCTGAAAAAAAGGGTTAAGTAATTGTTTTTAAACGACATACTATACCAAGTATTTTAAAGTTTTTGATGTGTTACTCCACAAAATGCAATGTGCTGCACATAAAAATGACACTCAAACACAAGTTATATACTCACTGATATGCAATGGTGGTGAGGCGTTCATCGTTGACAGCCCTGCGGACTTCTGCGCGATGGCGCTCAGTTGAAATACTGGTTAAATGGTGAGGGGACAAAGCAACATGTGTTAAATATGCAAAAATTTTGTACGTCTAAATTATTTAGTAATGACATAAGAGGGAAACAAATACCCAAGGATTTTAGTGAGTTCTCCCAGAAGGTCCTTCTTGTCCTTAGTCAGGTCTCCCTGGGCTCGTAGGGCGCTTATAACCCCAGCATAAGCCTCCAGCTCTGGTAAATACAGAAACACACATCAAACAACAGGCAGCACTGCAGCATCTCCTTCAAGTGGAGCAGTGGCAACAATGAAATTTAAGATGATCATTTATGCTGATGCTTCATTTTGTTTACATGAACTAATGATGATGATGATAGTAATAATAATAATAATCTTACCCAGTTTACGGAGAATTCTTTTACACTCATCCCTGCCTAGGTCAAGGACGGTGGGCCATACCACTGGCATGGCACCAGTCAGCACCGGTTTCTCCAGCTGAATCATTGGCTAAGAGGAGAGACACCATTAATGAAACCTACTGCTGTTTCTGTTTTCCTTTTTAGTGCTGTACATTTTTAAGCTAATCATGGAAACTGCTGTGAGTAATTAGAAGGTTAATTGGCATAATTTATGCAGCATTCTCGCAGGGGACACATAAACAGATGTATGCTTATTACAGTAAAATACAATAATTACAAACTGAGTTTGCAGTTTAGAGTTTAATCGCACAACATAATCACATACTAGTCAGGATAGCATGTTGACTATCTCTCATGTTAAATATACAGAGAATATAGTTCATCACGCCCCATATATGACAGTTTACTCTCTAATGGTATTGACAGTTTGTTGTGACAGTAACGCCCACCACTGGGCATCGAAGTAACTACAGAACATTTGGAGCAGAAGGCCATCCCCACGAATTAAAATGATTTTTATAAACTTCAAACGCAGCTACGACAACAAACACTCAGCTGAAAATAACAGTAGATCGTAACGATTTAAAGAGCTTATGTGCTGTTAATGTGACTCTCCTGTCTGAGGTCAATCAATGAAACAAGATTTTAGAGTTCTGGCTCTAATTATGTAGGTACAACGGGAAACGGAACGTCCTACTGGGTCTACGCTTTCATCAAATAACCCTACCAACTACCGCACCGTAAAACGCAGGTTTACATTAAAAGTCAACAAAACCTTCAGTGCGAGAATAACGTGACAGGATGAACCTACTAAAGATTTAGATCTTGTTTTTTTTCACCCTGAATTGATAACCTTAGCAGCGGATAATGTTAGCATAGCCAGTTAGCTAGCTGTTCCAGTGAACCAAATCAATGTCTTACCATCTGTTAGCAGGGCAGCGTCTCAAGGCCTCAGTAAATCCCACATCCAAATAAACATGGCTGAGCTTAACTCGTTCAGCTAAGCTACCGCATCTTGTACTTAATAGCCAGTAAACGGCGACGAGGAAAACAAAAGCTAACCCGTTAAAATGGCACAGTAGCTCCAATGATGTGCCAGTGTTTACGTTGTCTGCTAGCTAGCTACCGCTGATCTGTGGATGTATTGGTTTCTTCTTCTTCGTGAGAAATGTCCGGTTGCTACATGCAATACTAGCACAGCACTGTCATCTACAGGCATGTTTGCGAACAACACAGATGCATAAATCCAGTAAATCCAGATAGATAGATAGATAGATAGATAGATAGATAGATAGATAGATAGATAGATAGATAGATAGATAGATAGATAGATAGATAGATAGATAGATAGATTACAACTACATCGTGTAGAATAGAATAAATGTGTATGTACAGTAAATAAAATAAGTCACATCGAGATATGTACTGGACGGAATAAAACTATAATAGAATACATTTTACTTTAGTAATTTGAATGCAAAATTCCCTTGAAATACTACTCACTGTATTAAAGTTAAATATTTGAGTATTTTCTCCTGCATGAGTGTTGGGAATTACGAGGATCTTTGAACGCAACAGGATGGAAGGTGGGTTTTCCTCTTTTTTTTACTCTTTAGTGTGTGTGTGTGTGTGTGTGTGTCGGGGGGGGGGCATTAACTTTTTTTCCATTGGCATCACAGAGAGGAGTGAAGAGTGAGGCTGCAGTGGATTAAAAACACAGCTGATTGAAAACAATCGGACCTGGAAGAGGAGGCAACAAACGGGAAAACTGCAGCAAAAACACCAAAACAAACTATAAAAGAAAGAAGGAGAGAAAGCTGCGGACGATCGGAGCGGACACTGTGGATTTGATCAGCCGGAGTTTGACGCACTTCTTCCCGGCCGGACACCAGGAATGGGCTGCGGTGTCATCAGGGAAGCATTTCCTACGGAAAACGAGACATTTGTGTCCTATTGGAGGAAACGTGGGAATGTGAAGGTTTGAGATGAGTTTGGTTTCTGAGGTTTTCCAGATGTGTCCTCAGATGCAAACAGCAGCTGGTTAATGAAAACCACTCACACCAGAGAGGAAAATACACCCCCCCCCTACACACACACAAACACACACTTCTCTCCTCACTAACCTCTGGATTATTGTTGTCTCCATTCACTTGTCCTTTAACCGTCTTCTGGCTGGGACGTGGACATGGAGCCGTGTTAATGGACAGGACTTTGATGTTGTGGTGGACATGTTATTTGGGTGAACTGGTTGGAAACTAAAGTGAAGACCAATGAGTGTCCCACAGTCCACACTCACTGACAGGTAAGATCTCTCCTGCCCTCGCCTCTACTGAAATAGTTACAGTGTGAGTTTTTGTTTTGTTTTGTCTTTTACACTTTTTGTCAGTGAAAGACAGCGAATCGCATCAAACCAAACTCCATTTGAAAATTTCTTAATTAAAGTTCCTGTTGTTTGTTGTTAACTATCAATAAGGAGTTCAACGCGAGTTATATTATATCACCATTTAATTCAGTGTTCTGGCAATTTCGGCTATCACACAGTTAAATAAAAAACATATTCCCACGAAGTATGTTTATTTTGAACTGTTGATAACTGGTCGCCCCGTTTACTTAGCATGAGGGTAGCAAACGATGGGAAAGCCAATAAGAAGTTAGGTTCCATCGTGTCTAAATGTGTTTGATGAAGTTGATATATACATGCCGAAATGAGCACAAGCATCTGATATCATTTTCCCAAGTTTCTCAGTTCCATTTTATTTTCAGTTTATTTGCAAAAATCTAAGGTAAATTAAAATGAACACGATTTCTCAACAGGGTTCGTAACACTAAAGAACAGGTTATTGCAGAATGTGATTTACTGAAGTGAAGTGATTAAGTGAATTGACAGCAGCCAGGTTAATCCATTCATCCTACTATCAACAGATACAGCATGTACACAAACAGCCCAATAGTGCCATATCACATCAGCTTGTATATGGAATTAGATTTTAGATTCTGTGATCATATGCCTTTTGTTGACCACAGAAATAATAAAGTAATCAAGCATTGTGCATAATTGTTAAGGACAGTTTTCCAAATGAGATGCAGCTCGTCAGATTCCATCCCACACAAGTCACTTGTATATTTCTACACTGAGAAATCAGGAGTTTCCTCTGAGGAAACGCCAAAATAAAGGCACACATGACCGCATCGGAAAGCCAAACAAAGTCATTTGATTCTTTTTTCTTTTTTTTGTTTTGACCTTCAGCCTGCAGAGACGACTGAACCTTTCGTCTGCACTTTAAAACAGTGCGTCTATTCTGTGCAGGCATAGCCCTGAGTCCCTGTGACGTTCTCATCACAAATTCCTTATAAAAACTATTTAATATCCTATACACCAGAGGTAGATTTACAGTAATTCATCTGTCTGCATTCACAGTTGGATGAACAACTTTGCGTTTCCTCATGCCCTCATGGCATGAAAACCAAAGACTATATTTCTAGATAAACAAAAATCATTTCTTTCATCATTTTTTGTGCAGGTCGTCAGATATGTTTTTCACTCATGTCTGTTGATTAATTTGATGTCTTAATTCATCAATTTGAGCATTAGATCACTAACTTGTTTCTTTTATATTTCCACTATGAGAACTAGACAATTGTGGGTAAGACTGTTTGGGGTTTGATGGACAACAAACGGATAGATCGCACAGCACGGGAGAGGGTGTGTGTGTGTGGGGGGGGGGGCATCCATCACTGATAACATCAACTTATTTCAGTGTGTCCGGTAAAACGTGTCTGTTCAGAGGGTTTTAAAGTTCTTTAATGTAAATGTAAAATAGATATGGCCTGGACAAACAGTTGTTTTACTTGCAAATCAGTCGCCTGTGAATCTCGCCGCTTCGGTTGCCAGGCAACGTTTTGTGCCAGCTCCAGAAGCGGGCTGGTCTCATCTTGGATGTTGTTCGGGGGTTTCTCAGTGAGAAGAATTCCGTCTGAGCAGTCCGCTCGTCTTTTTCAAACATATGTGATATTTTACTGTCAGGATGTGACAACCACCAGTGTGGGACATGTTGTCCTGTCCACCAGGCCTCCAGGAAGAGACTGAAACCACCCTCTTTCCTGAAGAACCACGGTTAGGTCTTATCTGGCCGACAGTACCTTTTATTAGTAGCGTTAACTAAAGACGCAGCAGCGGTACGCTGGTTGACAGGTCAACGTTTAGGCTTTAAGGCCTTTAAAGGAAAACTCTGGCTTTTTAGTTTGCTCAGACGGTTGTTTTTAATGGTTCCAATAACAAGGTACTCGCAAACGTAATTGCACAGACATGGGAACAAGGGAAACGTTGCTAAAAATGGTAAAAGACCAAGCAGTCTGATGACCACAAGTTAAATAGTTACACAAACTGTCCATTATCCATCACAGTTTATGGACTGAACCTCTGGACGGACTGATCTGGTCTACGTGCTGCAGAAGCGTTGCCACATAGTTTTGCATGTGTTCCCCCTGTGGACATGTTCCCGTTAATAACTTTGGATATTGATTGTATTTTTGGCCAAAACCTTCATTTGGAACAACACAGTCACGTCCACTTCACAGCAGTTTTCCAGGTATTGTGTGTGTGGTCGAGGGTTGATTCTGTCCAGTATCATTATTTCCATCTGCAACTGAGAGCAACACAAGTTCCTTCTTGTAGATCTTGTATTTGTGCATTTGTTGCACCACAACTGCAGTGTCGGGCATCAGACATAGGCAGAGATGTACACAGGCTTCAGTGTCTGCAATGCAGTGTCATGTGAAGTCATGTATTTATCCAATAGTCTTCACTTGTGTTTGCAAACTTCTCAATTTTCCCATTTATTTATTAAAAATAATCACATCTTTCTGGTGGATTTCCATAGAATAGGATTTATAGTAATTGTTACCATGTAGAAAGTCCACCCCAAAAGTGATTCTTGACAAAGACAAATGGACCAGATCAGATCAGAGTATGGGTCTGAGCAGACACAGAGGTTATATCTGTCCTGTTCTGCCTGGTGGATCATGGAGGCAGTGGGAGATCATTGATGTGTAATGTACAGTCAACCTGGATGCCTACAGAGTGTGCACCAGCTTTTGTGGCACAGTTTTGCTGAGCCGTGTGTTTTCCTGCCTGCCTACAAACCGCCCCCCCCCACCCCCTCTTGCCCTGGGCTCTGACAGGAAGTGGTGACATCACTCTTTAACAATGTCTACCAGGCCACTGGCCCTCTGCTCAGTGACGGACAGAGCTGCTGGGGACACTTCACTGTAGAGACACCATTCACCAGACAGATGTGTTCATGTGTGTGTGTCTGAGCACAATGACTGCAAACAGGAACTTACCCCCCCCCCAAAAAAAAAAAACGACAACAGAAGACACAAACGACCACGGAGACTCTAACTGACCATAAAGAAGTAGAGAGACACAAAACGTTCACAAAGTGACACCAGATTACTACAAATACACACAAATGGCCACAGAGAGACGCAGAAGAGCCTGACAATAGTGTAGCTCCTGATGGTGGAGTAACGCTCCGAGCAACAGAGAAGACAAAAGGTCTCCTGTGCTTCATGAACTCAACTAAACAGACTTTTATGCATCATATACCATGAAGTTCTGTTTGTTTAATGGACAAAGTCGTAAAGTTGTCTGGGTAATGAACAGACAGCATTTTATGACACTAACCACTAACACATCATATGGTCAGGAAGTGGATCATTTACATTCCAATTCTACATATCAATAAACGAATGCGTCAATCAGAAACAGCTGCTTTATTTACATTGCACATTGTTCTGGATGCCGGTGATGCACATCTTTTTTTTTACTGGATGTGAAAATAAACTAAAACTTCAAAGTAAAACTATTTCCTGACGTAGACGTCATTGAATAAAACAGTCGTCCGGTGTTTGGACCGGCGCTACATGTTTAAGCTAATTGTTTATTTAAAGGATCAGTCCGGTGAATTGATCCAGCTGATGAGTATCACTTCATATACGGTCGCTTATTCCTCTGAATAATGTTGTTATGGAGCAACACTGTCCCCACAAACTCTATAAAAACACCAATGCCAACGTCCAATGCACTGTTTACTAACTAAAGTGGCCAGCCTTTTGCCTGTGTGTGTGTGTGTGTGTGTGTGTGTGTGTGTGTGTGTGTGTGTGTGTGTGTGTGTGTGTGTGTGTGTGTGTGTGTGAGTGTGAAATTGTATTTAACCGTGTCTTCATGGAGAAACATGGAGCCCTGCTGTATCTCCCTCTGCAGCCCTCTGGAGCAGAGTCCTGTTGCTGTTATCATCCCGGAGGAATTGTCTGGTATTTTTGGCATCTGAGGCCCTAATGGACGCTGCATGTTTTTTTTTTCCCCCCCTTGTCCGTCTTTGATAACTGTGCAGGAGGCGAGGAGAGAAAAAACCTGCAGACGTGTGGCTCAGGGATAAATACTGATTCATCTCACATAGATGTAAACACTTGTAACCTTTGGTGCCGTGGTGAAGTCCGGAGCAGAAAATGCATCAGTGCATAATGAACCATTCAGGGACCTTATCTGTGACGAGCTGGCAGCAACGTTCCCACTTTCCCCAAACAGCAACTTTCCCACCATGTTCCCATCAGATTCGGGAAGATTTTTCAACTATTATCAGCTCGGCTCGTGTTTTCATTAGTTTGTTTACCACGCAACAGTAACCACATGATTTGTTTTTTTTTCATGTAAGATGTCCTGCGGAGTTGCCGTGGTGATGATTCATAATGACTGTGACGGTTAGTTGGTCAGAAATAGCTGCCTTAACTCAACTCTCCTGACCATTGTTGTGTCTGAACAGAGCCTGAGTCATGTCGCTGGACAGCATCAACACACAGTGTTGTTGTGTCTTTCGTTTCGTCTTCGTTTTCAAAATTAACTAAAACAATGACTGAAGCTGAGAGATGAATTTCTCCCTCTCATTATCTAGCGCTCAGTACTTAGCGTCCACCCGCTGAGCAGGATGTCCTCTGCCCTTGTCTCGCCATGTCTTATCAACTCTAATCTCCTCCAACCACAGCAAGGAGGCCCCCACAGTGGGCCCCCACAGAGGGCCCCCACAGTGGGCCCCTTCAAAGACAGAGAACAGGACAGCGTTGTCACCCTAATGCTCCACTACTCAACATTGATTTCAACATGTTTCTGTAAATGACATTTGTGACATATTATTAAGTCATTCCGGTGCCGTATCGTGAATCCGATATCCTGGAATTTGATTTATATTCATATTTATTTCACACCCTGAAACTTCCTTCGCCCGGCGTTCTGTCGTCCCTCAAAGACACTCGTGCACCTCCTCTTTCCCGCCCCCCTCGCCTCCGTTTCTTTCCCAGCCCTCTCCCGCATTCAGGAAACTGGAGCGGAGCCATATATATATATATATATATATATATATATATATATATATATATATATATATATATATATATATATATATATATATATATATATATATATATATATATATATATATATATATATATATATATATATATATATATATATATATATATATATATATGTACTGTCGCCATAAGGTCAAGCTCCCATGAGCAATGTATACAAAATGAGACGTCAGCAACTTTGTCGTCTCGCTTTGATCTAATGCAACGATCAACATCTCTGTGACTGACGTCTGGTTCCTAAACGAGGAGAGACCGAAATGCACATTTTATATTATTATTTTTCTTATGGAAATGTGGAAGCCATGTGATTTGTGCATTGTCACAACATCTTTCTCATCCCTGTTCCCGACTCTGCCTTTATTTATATGCAAAACGTTGTGGTTCATTGGCATCAAGTTCAAACTGGTTCGTTAAGATACGTAGCTAAATATAACTTAAATTAATTACGTAATTAAATTAATATACATTTATTTATTGATTTATTTAGACTCTGACTTTTTTGTCTGTTTTTTTCTCTCTAGGACCCCAAACATTCTCAACAAGGACCCTACAGACAAGAAACCTAAGAGCGACAAATCACCCGTCTCCCTCAAACATGAATTTGATCCAACAGGTAAGAGACTTTTTTAAAAACGTCTTTCATTTTAGTTCTGTTCTTTTCTTGCTGCAGTTTTTCTTCCGTTCCTGTCGTCCCCTTGAATTAAGGTGTCTCGGTTATTAAATCACGAGTTGTCCCTCAGTCTTTAGCTCGGGCGGCTGTAGTGGGACAGAGACTAGTTGTGAAGGTTGTTGCCTGGGTTGCGGGTTCGACATGAATCCTTCCTGCCCTTTTCTTCACCCTGGAGTTCTGAGGCTCCTCCGCGGAGGCCAGAAGACGAACAGTTATCTACTGGGCTCTCAGATAAATCTCTGAGGCGGAAGACGTGAAGGCATCGCGAGTCGCTGCGTTTCCTCAGTGGCCACAGGAAGAACGGGCCTCGGTCCTGCAGATGTTGTCTGCAGGTTTCAGGAAGAGTGCAGGGATGTGACTCAGACTCTGACTTCAGAGGGTCGCGAGGGCGTGGTCGATGGAACGGATGCTACTGGCTGTGCTCCTGACACATGACTGTTTTTGACATGGGTTGATGTCTTTATATAGGAAGGAGCTGTTTTATGTCTCTGTGTCGCCGCGTGTCACTTCCTGCTTTAAAAAACGTGACTCTCTGTGAATCATAGCCAGGTGAAGGTGGCGCCGCCCTGGTGGCTGTTCTGTTATGTAAAAGAGTATCTGTAGCTCCACACGGTGGTAAGGATGAGGTGAATAACAATGTGTGTAATGTGTGTTTGTGTGTGTGTTTACGCGTGTGTGTGTGTGTCACTGGCACGTGACAGGTCTCGTCCAGCGCTGTGTGATAATCCAGAGGGATGAAAATGGCTTCGGGCTGACAGTGAGCGGAGACAACCCTGTGTTTGTGCAGCTGGTCAAAGAAGGTTAAGTCACACACACACACACACGCACACACACACCCACACACACACACACACATGGCGAAGCAGCTTTTCTTGTCAGGAAGCAGTGTCTCTGACTCTCCTCTGTCCTCTGTCCTCTGTCCTCTGGGTTGTAGATGGAGCTGCGATGCGAGCTGGTGTCCAGACGGGAGACAGGATCATAAAGGTCTCACCTCTTTTCCCCTGGAAGAGAAACATAACGACCTGCGAATCCACTGTGTATTTGATAGATACACAGTAGGAACCAAATCCAGATGAACCTTTATTCTTAAATGTCTTCATGTCTTTTCTTCTGACAGGTCAATGGGACCTTAGTCACTCATTCAAATCACATGGAGGTGGTAGAGCTGATCAAATGTAAGTGGATGTGTTTCTAATTGTGGCTTCACGTTTGAAATGTCAACTGTTTAATGGCATCCTGAGAAGTATTTCTCTGTTTATTTCACCATCAAGTCAGAATAAGAACAAAGAATCCATGTCGTACTGGTCCTGTTTTGGTTTTCCTACATCAGGGATAAAAAAAAAAAATCCGGTTCAGTCCAAAATCAAACACATTTCCTCAAAGTTCCCTCAAAGTGTTTTTCTTTCTCTTCTCTGAACCTTCGTTCTCGTCTCATGACTCTGCTCCTGCAGCCGGTTCCTATGTCGCCCTCACGGTGCTGGGGCGCCCCCCCGGGCTTCCTCACCTCCCCCTGGACGAGGAGGAGAACGAGATGGAGGAAGGGGCAGAGGTCAACCCTCCTGACCCTGAGAGCAGCGGCCCCTTGGAGCACATCGCCTCCTCTCTGCCTGATGGGGTAAGGACCACGTCGGGATTAGCGGTGCGGTGGAAGTGGAACGCGATCGGCGTGCTGATAGGAGAAGCTTATCTGACTGGCACAGCCCACGCAGCTCGTTATTTCTCATTAGTCACGTCGTTTCGGTCCATTTCTGCAGCTTCCACCGGACCTGCTGCACCAACGTGTCAACAATGTACCCACGTTAAATACCACGTTTATAATTAAACAGAAGTGTGCACGATGAGAATGCAGTTTGTTTTTTAAAATCTGCATTAGGTCATAGGATCAGTTTATTTATGATGACGTCTCCATGTTCCTCTTTCATCTCTATCACTTTCAGTCTGACCTGTGTCACTTCTCTTCCCCTGCTTGAAATCAGCGCTTCTTCTTTGTCTCCTTTTCTTTTTTTAAGGATGAGAACAAAAGCACAAACGCTCAGAAGGTGGGCAGTGTGCAGAAGATGCTCACCAGACAGCAGCAGGACTTACGGGTCTGTGTGCGACACAAACCGATTGTTGTGCTTCAGGTAACACGCTGTCAGTGTGAAGATTGTGTGTTCCATTCCCGGTGTGTTTGTGTGAAGGTGAAGGAGGAGGAGTACAGCAGAGACCCCCGACCCAAACTACTGAGGGAGATCCAGGAGGTGAAGAAGCAGATTTCTCTGCTGCAGGAGCAGCGCAGCACAGCAGCGACAGGGTTACAGGTGCTGTGAAGACACACAAACGCCACAGGGTCAAATGGATGCCGTCGAGAACCGATGAACAGAATCCCCTGTGTGTGTGTGTGTGTGTGTGTTTCAGGATGGAGCTGTGGAGTGGACAGGCGGTGACGCTGAGGATGGAGAGAGTGGACCGACCTCGTCCTCCAAGGGTGACGGCGTGGACGACAGACTCCACGGCAACAGTAGCTCTGTGGGTGTAGTGACGTTAGTGGGACATTTGTCTGTTCTATATCGTTGTTATTTTTATATGTTTATGTTTGAATTGTTGTTGATTTCAGATGTCGGTGGAAACAATAAGGTGAAATATGGATATGTTGACTCTAACGTGACTAATACACTGTCTGCGGCTGTGCAGCCACAGTCTGAGGTTCAACACAGGAACAGGAAGCCGTGGAAAACGCTGCTTACACACACTCCTCTGCAATAACAACTAATCTTTTTATCACAGCGTCTATAAATAGGGATGAAATGGTCCCAGTCCGTGGATCTCTGGGGATTTCCCAGAATTCCGCAGCAGACTAAACAATCAATTTGGCTTAAGTGTTGTTCTGTCTGTGCGTTAACGTGTGTGTGTGTGTGTGTGTGTGTTTTAGATGCACAGCAGCCCCCTCCCAGAGAGTCCTGGCAGAAGAGAGACGCCCTGTCATCAGAGCCCGGACATCGGCCGGCGAGACGAACTCAACCTCTGCTCCTCGCCCGACACCGAGGACAACAATGACACTGTGAGACACACTCTCTTACACACACACACACACACAGACACACATTAGTGTCAGATGTTTATGATTATTATGTGATTCAGGACTCGGGTGTCCCGTACGGCGTGGTTAGCCCCCCCTACCTCCTCCACCCCCAGATTATTGGAGCAGAAGACGACTACTTTGACTCTCAGCAAGAGCAGGTACTTTAAATGGCTCCTGGCTAATTAGATAGAATTAGATAATTAGGTTTCTTATTTACCTAAATGTTTATATGTTTACGTGTGTGCAGTTTTATGTTGGTTTCTTTATTGTTTGACTCAGATTAATGGACAGTGCAGCTGTTTCCAGAGCATCGACCTGCTGAGGTCTCGGCCCGCTCACCTCGCCGTTTTCCTCCATCACGTCGTCTCACAGTTTGACCCCGCGCCTCTGGTACACCTGCATCGGTTACACAATGCAAAGCACGTTGACGATAATAATCGCAACACACTGATGTGTTGGTTTTGTCCTCCTCAGCTGTGCTATCTCTACGCCGACATGCACAAACAGACCACCTCCAAAGAAAGCCGACGCTTCTTCATGGAGTTTCACTCCCTCTTCATGGACCGGACGGCAGTGAGTTGTTTTATTTTCTCTCCTTTGGCCGAGTATTACTCGTATTGAATTTAACAGGTTTTTTTTTTTTGATTTGTTTGTATTTTCCAGAATCTTAAAGTACCAGTACCAGAGTCAATTGCAGCTGAACTGGGTATGAAGAATTCATTAGCTGCAGACGCTTGATGATTGTGGTCCAGTCTTCAAGACCATTGCCTTACTTTGGATATTAGAATTTTTTATTTTTTTTATGTGTCGCCACAGAGAAGCGGAGGTTGGAGCTGATCCCTGAGGAGCTCTGTAAACAGTACACACAGGCTTTACAGGACACACTCCTACCAGACCTGCACAGGAACCTGGAGGACTTCAGGTAACACTCACACTTCTCCTGCTCCTGGTTGTTTGGTCCATGATATTTGAACCTTTCTGTGGTGTCATTTGTGATTTCAGACAAAAGCGCAGTATGGGTCTGACGCTGGCTGAGGACGAGTTGTCCAAGCTGGACGTCGATGGAGGAAAAGACCAGCAGGCCCTGGAGAAGGAGTGTTCCTGTGCTGAGCACATCATCTCCAAGATAGAGGACATCCTGTGAGTCTATACGCGCTGGAACCTCCATGTTCATGTTCACTTGTTGTGTGTGTATGTGTGTGTGTGTGTGTGTTTGTGTGGTAACGCGGTGCTTGCTTGTTTCAGGTTGACGTCACAGCCCTCAGAAGAGGAGAAGTGGTGAGAGCAGGGAGGGTTTTTTTTTCATTTTTTTATGTTATGTTTGGAGAAGTGTTTTAGTTTCTGTCCAGATATTTTAGGAACCATGTCATCATGGTTCAACATGACAATAACTCCTGTAGGTAAAATATTCAACGTGTTTATAAGGATCGATGATGATAGATTTGTGCGTGTGTCATGTGGCGTTGCAGCCAGACGATGCAGTACGTCATCCTCACCTACATGAAGCACCTCGGCGTGAAGGTGAAGGAGCCTCGCGGACTGGAGCACAAACGAGCACGGCCCAATTTCCTGCCCAAATTTAAGGTGCAAACACAAACGCCGATTTTACGTTATACACATAAATATAAACAATACAAAACGGTGAGAAGTGTCTGAATATGAGTGAGAGCTTCAGTATCGTGGACATTAGAGATGTGGAACAAAAAATGTAAATCATTGATTTATGTAGTTTTAATTACCATTAGCTTGGAATCAATCATTTGAATAGTAGTATATTATTCAGCGTGCGTAAAGACTGTTGTCTTACAGTCTGAATTATTGTAAATGTGTTTTATTCTAACAAGCACAAGAGCAACAAGACTGAGAAGGACGTGGAGGAGAAGGGGAAAAGGACCCGGTTTCCCAACATCCTGGGGCCTCCCCGCCGCCTGAGCCGAGTGGACTCCACTTCAGGGACCTCATGTATGAACCCATCTGTGTACAGTGTATCATAATCCAGTAGCATCTTCAATATTTACCTTTGAGGTGAAACCTTTAACTGGAGGACTGAAAGAGATACAACAACAATAGTTTGTCACATCTAATGTTTGTATATGAGTGTGTGCAGAGAAATGTGGATAGTATACTGTATGTGCTGTATGTCATATATGTGTGTGTGTGTGTGTGTGTGTGTGTGTGTGCAGTGGTTAAGGCCATGGAGCTCAACAAGCAGCGGCCTCCAAAGCAGCTCTCCCTGCCCTCCCTGCCGGCATTCGGCATTCCCGAACAGTCTGACTCCTCTGCCGGGAATTCCGCCGGCGGCCGTGGAAATCAGCTGAGTGACGGATCGGACACCGGCGCCCACGTGTTGCCTTCGGCTACCTCTCCTTCACACAGCTCGTCCACTGGTCAGACCTCGGATATGAGTGGCCAGGACTCAGACTCCAGTAAGAAAGGTCATGTTTCAGGACAATTGGAATATTTGTGGGAATGTGACGGTGAGTTCTAAAAGTGTCTCACCGATCAGTCTAAAGTAAGTACCAAAGTACCAGTACTTCGTACGTTCAGTATCGTTTGACTCTTCCTCACTTTACGTTCCACAGATTTGTCTCCGTTCTCCATCCCGCCCAGACTCGGGGACGGTGTCCCGTCTGACCAGCAGGACAGCGTCTCCAGTCCCATCAGCACTCAGTTTGACTTCAGTCCCTCCAACCTGGAGCAGTTACAGGAGGAAGACCAGGAGGCGTTCAGGTACCTGCAGGCTTTGTTTTGTCCCGTACCTCAGGAGCACGTTGACCGTCCTTCACGTGACATGTGTTTTCCGTGCAGTCGGATGGAGGTGCAGTGTCCGGCGAGTTCTGCCGACCTCCAGAGCGAGGACGACCAGGGAGGTGAGGTGGAGTGCAAGGAAAACCCCCCGAGCTGGCAGAGCCTGGTCAGTCCTGGCGTCCTATCAAGTCTCACGCTGCAGGAGATCAAACGGCAGGAAGTCATCAACGGTGAGTCACCGACACGCGATCACATATACGTTCCTGACGCTGCGGTCGCTCATACGCGCTCGTCTGTCCGCCGACAGAGCTGTTCTACACTGAGCGCGCACACCTGAGGATGCTGAAGGTGCTGGACACTGTCTTCTACCAGAGGTTGAACAGAGACTGCATCCTCCCCCCAGACGACATCAAACACATCTTCATCAACCTGGAGGAAATCATCCAGCTGCACGGTAACGTCGCTCACACGGCCCACAGCTCTTCCCGCCTCGGACCGAACCCAAACGAATAACAGAAAATTTACATGTATCATATCTGAACTTCCTGGTTTTAATCACAAACCTGGTCGCGGTATAACAAATGCAACGTTCACATAACGTGATGAAAAATATCAGCTGATCATTACAGCAGCTGGGGAACTTAGGTCTCGAGGTTTCAACAGATGTCGGAATGCGACGTCTGACAAAAGGAGGAAGCTGCGCCCTCATAAGTCTGATGCAATAACTGACTGATAAAAAAATATATAAAAAACACAACACTGGCCACATCTAAGTCAGAAACTTAAATGTCATCATAAAATCTATTTTACAGGATAACTACTATTTATTACACACATTTTGTTTTATATGCTGATGTTTATATGTTTGTGTTTTTGTTTTTAACATTTCCAACGCCTCTTTTGTTTCTATTGTGTTCAACAGTTTCTATCACAGAGCAAATGACAGCAGCCAGGAAGAGGAGCGAGACGTCGGTGATCGGACAGATCGGAGATGATCTCCTGGCCTGGGTGAGATCGCTTTCTTTTCTTCAAGCAGCTTCAGCATCGTACTCACGTGATGATGTCACTCTGAAGAACAACATGAGCTACAGCGAATAAAAAGCTGCTCTGTGTGTGTGTGTGTGTGTGTGTGTGTGTGTGTGTGTGTGTGTGTGTGTGTGTGTGTGTGCGCTGGTTCCAGTTCAGCGGGGAGGAAGAGGAGAAGATAAAACGAGCTGTAGGAACCTTCTGTAGTAACCAACCATCGGCCCTCGAGTTCATCAAGACCAGACAGAAGAAAGACCAGAGGTTCAACTTATTCATGCGGGTCAGTGCAGCAGAACAGCCCAACTTCAACCTTTGACCTTAGAAATAACCGTTTTTGTTTTTCTGATTTCTCTTGAATCTATTTTTATTTTCCATAATATTTTTTATTTATTTGCCTCTGTTCGTCACATGATGATAAAAATATCATAAATATATCAAATATTTTAGTTGATCACATCCGATGTCACACATGACAGAGGTCATCGGTGTTGACCTTTTTTATTCCTCCTGACTGTTTCCAGGAAGCCCAGAGCAACCGTCTGTGTCGCAGGCTGCGACTCAAAGACATCATCCCTGTGGAAATGCAGAGACTCACCAAGTATCCTCTTCTACTGGACAACATTGTCAAGTACACAGGTAGACCCAGGCTGACTTTGTCTGTTGTATATGGGGCATAATGGGTCATTCACAAAGGAGAAGGTCAGATGTTTGGGTTTGTCTCCACAGAGGACGCCGTGGAGAGGGAGAAGGTGAAGAAAGCAGGTGAATGTTGCAAAAAGATCCTCAACCACGTCAACCAGGCGGTGAAAGAGGCTGAGGACAAACAGGTACAGACGTTATATTACGCGGGATCTTCCTTTAAATTGAACTAAATGACAGTGGTGGGTAAATGTTTGTTGTTCCTGACAGAGGCTGGAGGAGTATCAGAGAAGGTTAGACCTCTCCTCACTGAAGCAGAGCGAAAACCCCATGATCCTGGAGCTGAAGGTAAATAAATACATGTCGTCTTTTTTTAAATCATGGAAACGCGTCGTTGAAGTTATTTGACTAACGACAACACGATGAACCTTTTGATGATTCTTTTCCCTGCAGAATCTGGACCTGACCAAGAGGAAGATGGTACACGAGGGACCTTTGTCCTGGAAAGTCAATAAAGACAAGACGATCGGTAAATAAACACACTGGTGCATGATGGATGGCACAATCGCACAATACAGGCAATACCAGATCATCTGCAGTAGACTGTGTCGACGGTTCTGTCTGTGTGTGTCTGATCTTTTGTGTATGGTTTCAGAGCTGTACACCATCCTGCTGGAGGACATCCTGGTTCTTCTGCAGAAGCAGGACGAGCGTCTGGTTCTGAAGTTCCACCGCAAGAATCTGGCCAGCGCTGCGGACACCAAGCACATCTTCAGCCCCATCGTCAAACTCAACACTGTGCTGGTCCGTCCAGTGGCCACGGGTGAGAACTGCACACACTGTTGTCGTGTCATGTAGAATATTTCAGTATTATTTACAGTCTTGATTACGATATTGGATGATTATCAACTACAGGGGGTCCTCGAGTTACGTTGGAGATCCGTTCCTGAGAATGTGTCGAAACCGACCATACATTCATTGTGCCATTGTGCATACATTGTGCCACCAGATGTCGCTATATCACCACGCTAAAATAAGAGTTTATTATGGTGAATTGCCTTTTTTGTCCCTCTTGTCCCTCTTGACACACCGTAGGGGTTGAGATCACGAGTGTAATGAGCATTTCCTTTAGATTTCTGATATCAACCTTGTAGACCCTGTGTTGTGAATAAACCTACGGTATCGCCACAATCCCGAACGCATCTGTGTCCGTGTGCATCTCCTTACCGGCTGCCGCCCCCCCTCCCTTCCCCAGCCGGCCATTTCACATAAGTAAACACAGCTGTGGAGGTGCTGGAGAGCCGTCAGGCGCGCTGAGAGACAGAGAGAGCGCTCACCAACTAGTTCCCGTGTGAAGTCTGTACGTATTTACGGGGCAAACCGCTTAAGCCGAAACAAGGAAGTTCACGGGAGATGTGTCGTAACCACGAAAACGACGTAATTCGCGACCGACGTAACTCGAGGACAGTAACTTTGTCAGGTTACTCGCTCTTCATACAGTCCATGTCATGACTTGTACCACCGCTGCCTCTCTGTGCAGACAACAGGGCTTTCTTCGTGCTGTCCATGTCGGAGAACGGGCCCCACATCTACCAGCTGAAGGCTCAGACCGTGTCCGACCAGAGGACGTGAGTGTGGCACCACAGACACGTCAACGCGTGTCGCCTGTTTCCGTCCTGTCTCACCCTGTCATGTCGCCTGTGTTCACGCAGGTGGCAGTGTCTGATCACGCAGTGCGCCGAGGCCATGAAGGACAAACCTCACAACAGCGACACGCCTCCGGCTCAGTCTGAGTGAGTTCCACTAACGAGCCCCTGTAATGTGAGATCTGTCTCCTCCACTGATTCTGATGTGTGTTTTCAGAGCCGAGCGAGACGCTATAGAAATCATCAACAGTGGTTTGACTCAACCGAGCAAAGAGCCTGACGGGACATCGGACGCAGGTATCGCAGGTATCCATGTGTGTGTGTGTGCAAATATATACTCCATTGGTTCAGTTTGATGAACAATGCAAACGTCCTTCACATCACATGGTACCTGATAGTTTTAATTATTGGACAGATGTGTGGTTACAGTTAAAATGTGTTTTACAGAGAACAATTATGAGGTGCACAGTGTTTTAAATGCACCTCTCACTGCCTTCCAGATAAAGATGCCACCTCGTCTTCAGACCTTCAAGCTCCGTCCACAGGCATCGACCCTTTTAATGGCACGAAATCGGAGGATGAGGAGGAGGAGCTGGTTGTGGCGGAGCGACGGGAGGAGGAGGTGGTGGAGGAGGAGGAGGAGCTGGCTGTGGCGGTGCGGCAGGAGGTGAAGGAGGTGGAGGAGCTGGATGAGGCTGAACTGGAGGCCTTCCTGGACGGCCAGCTGGCAGAGACACCGCCCTTCCTGCAGCAGGAAGGCTCTCGTCAGGGAGTTGCCTTTGAAAACGAAGAGCACGGCACGTTCAGCGTGACCACCTCCAAAGCTGAGGAGGCTCTGCGCACATGTAAGTCCCACGTTAAAGGCTCAGTTCCCTCAGTTTAGAAGAAGAAGCCTCAGTTCTTCTCTTCTGCTTTCTGTTTAGTTGCATTTTATAGCTGTCGCATCACTAAATCGTCCGATTTGTTTTCTTCCAGTGGCGATGCTGAAGCAGGCTCTCTTCACCCACATGTTGAACAGGGAGGCAGAGGAGGAGAAAGTGGGGACGGAGGAGAAGATGCTTAGCGGGGCCCCGGGGTGTCAGCAGAGTGACTCTGTGCCTGGGAGCCCTGAGGGGCCTCCTGTATCATGTGATGAGAGTCAGGCGTCTGCAGGTTTACAGAAAGACGACCCACAGCTCCCGTCTGGACCCCCAGGCCTGTCAGAGACGACTGAAAGCAACGGTGCGGGACCTTTACCCGTTATACATATAAATAAATATATAAATATATATCTGTTAACCGTTTCTACCTGCCCTGACTCTCCATCCAGGTGGTTTTGTGGTCCTGGACCTCAGCGTGGGCTCTGAGGAGAGCAGCACTGACGATGACGTGGGTTTAGGTGGCGACGTGGGGATCGACATGAGAAAACTGCTGTCCTCCTCCTCACAGACAGGGGGCGGTGGCCCCAACCTCAGCCGGCAGCTCATGACCCACCTGCGCCTCCTGCAGGCCGACCTGCAGTATCTGAAGGTACAGATTGCCAGACTCCATCTTTCTGCTCCCAGTGAGAAGATCATGAACAGCTGATTCATGTTTTTAATTTTAATATCTGAAGTGATATTTTTTGTGTCCAGGAGGTGGAGCTGAAGTACAATGAGTTGCGACGAGAAAACAGTGACACACCTACTGACTCAGACGACTACAACGGTGCGTTTCTCTTCTCCCACTCACCTGGAACGCCTCATAGATTTTCATCCAACTCACACCCACAGGTTTTGTGCGGTTGTTTTGTGCGTCATAAAACATGTGTTTGTTATGTTTCAGATGGGACTCAGTGATGTGGAACCTTTTCCCCTCTCAGCCGGAGGAGCCACGTTACCATCACTCCATGATCTCAATGAGTCCTCAAACCCTGGACACACTGTGTCCCTCAGTGATGGAGGCTTTATTTGTCTTTTGTCGTCCACTTCAGGCACACGCGACAATCAGTTCCACTATAAACCAGCAGGGACAGCTTTTCTCTGAGAAGACACCGTGGAATGACCTGAGGATATTTTCGTCTCTTTTTACTTTATTGATAATGAACTTCTTAAATGATCTGAAACACTGGATGGAATGAAATGGAGAAGGACGAGTCGCGGGTGCAGAGCCGCACAGATGCACAGCAGACAAACTTTCGTCAGTGAATTGAGATGTAACGACTCTGAGAGAACGATTCTCCTGCGATTAAAGCAGATCGACTCCTTCGGGACTCGAACCCGCGACTGTTTGCACGATGCCAACGTCTGCAGTGAGAGATGAATAATCCCTCACGCTACACACTGTATGTGCCTGAAGACTGAACACTCACTTGTTATGTAACCGCTCTGAAAAGCAACACTTTCACAAGAGGTTTTTATCATGACGTCTTTTGTGATGTTTTTAACTGAGCTTTTAACTCAGTGTGTTTCCCCTTCAAAAAATACTTTCTCTCTGCAACTCTTCATTCTGAGCAATAAGCTGCTAATAACAATAATCCTCCTCAGCTTGTGACATGAAACTGATGCTTTTGCCTTCAGGTACAAACTGCACTTCACTTTTCCACACGTGGACTGAAAAGACTTAAATATCCACTGGCCACTGCAACGCACACACAACATTATGGCTTTGAATTCTGAAAGTAATGTTTAAAAAAAAAATATATATATATATATGCTAACACAAAATATATGAAAAATAATGGTAATGGACTGTTTTTGTTGTAAAATATAATGTACATTTATGACAATGATGTCAAATGTTTTGTTTGTTAATTCTTTAGACACAGCTGTCGTTCTTTCAAAATGTTAAATGTAAACTACTGGCATCACATTTTTTAATGTTTGCAAATTGTGTTGCTATTGTAACCAGATAGAATTAGACCATGACTGGTAATGCTACGTCTCTGAGGATCACAGGAAGCCTCCACACACAGTAAAGTCCTGCATCATGCTCCAGTATAAAACACCATTAAAGCTGCAATCACGGCCTCATTTATCAGTTTAATTATCTTCATGGTTCATTTCTTCAGTCACTTTTGTCTGATTGTTCACCCAGTTTGTTTGTTTGTGCGCCGACTTCTCTCAGTTTGTGTTTCTCCGTCCACCTTTTGTACTTTGCTCGACTTTTCCTGCAGCCAAACCGGGCTATGTCCACCATGAACACCCAGGCCAGGCCGTACATAACCACCCCGCCCAGCTTCATTATCAGCGAGGTCCTGGGAGACGTGAGCTCACAGTAGAACATCACGGTGCCGACTCCCACTCGCACGGTGGCGAAGAGCAAAATAAAGAGCAGGTCCACTGCGTCTCCCAGCAGGCTGTGGTACAGGCCCAGCTGGCGCAGGAACCAGCGGGTCTGCAGCAGGGGGTTGGTGAGCTCGCTGCCGAAGACGACGCCACAGGTCTCGCAGGCCGACACTCCCATGAGCAGTGCCAGCATCATGCCCAGGATGCTGGCAGCGTGGTGGGCCAGCATGACGGGGCCCTCGGTGTGGTAGCACACGCACCAACCGATGTCGAAGAAGAAGTAGCCGAGGCAGACGGACAGAGCGAAGATCTGCGGCTCGGTGTTCTCTGTTCCTGAGACGCATATGGGATAAAATGGGACGTGAAGGCAAACTGGAATGAACAAGAAGGTGAAGACAAAACCATCACAGTGCACAATGTACGAATGTGCAGTGCCAGTGCAATCAATGTGATGCAAATTCATATAAACTGAACCGTTCTTAATGTAAAAAAACAACAACAAC
The DNA here is from genome assembly GCA_016785345.1 of Trinectes maculatus. Taxonomy (NCBI): domain Eukaryota; kingdom Metazoa; phylum Chordata; class Actinopteri; order Pleuronectiformes; family Achiridae; genus Trinectes; species Trinectes maculatus. Next base: position 18,714 of record JAFBJQ010040154.1, on the reverse strand, counting down.
AAACTATTGTTGTTTGTCACTCAAAGTATAATAGTAGTTTAGTAATTAATAATAATTAATTAATTCATAATTCTACTCATTCATTATAACACCAATAGATTTTGCATTAACCGAGTTAGTGGTTTAATTGTACTAACAGCGTGCAGTATTATTCACATTTAAAATTTTAATATTAAAAAAACAAGTGACAGTGATGTTTCAGTAGTTTCATGTATATACATTATATACTGTATTCATATTTGCTTTATACCACTGACCTGCATGTGTGAAGGGCCAGGGTCCCTCTATGAAGAGGACATAAGCCGTCAGTGGCACGATGACGACCCCATGGCACAATGTGACCAGTCGACAGTTCCACTCGGGCCCCCGCTCACTGAAGGTGCAGCAGAACAACAGGTAGAGACACAACCAGCCAATCAGGCTGCAGATCACCTCCAGCACCGCCATGACTGGAACAAACAAACTGATTTCGACATCGCAGATCGAGATTATATCCTCAGTCATTTTTATTTTATAGTTTATAGTTTTATAGTTTTAGTTTGTCAGCAGATGTATAATCATTAGATGCACAATTAGGTTTACATCTACCACAGTAAAAAAAATCTGACGTAAAGAAATTCTAGCTGTTGAAGAACATTCTATAATAAGAGCACTCATAAAGTCTGCACATCTGCTTCAGTTGCATAATAGAATTTAATGTGTGTGACAATTACAAATGAGGAAATGGTTATTTTTGCAAGTCAAGGCCTCCGAACTCACCTACTGTGGATTACCTTACTGCATCCGTCTCCCGGTTATCCTCAAAGTCAGGATCCATGTCTAAAATGACCCTGCCAGTCACACACAGCCTTTACCTCCATCGCTGTTTAAGATAATATCAAAAAAGACGCCACCGAAAAAAACCCGTCTGTAACTCATCACAGTTGAAATGAACACATGCTCAGTCTGGCATGATGACAGAAATACCATGTGGAAGCTACTACAGACAATTATTGGATCCTGTTTCCCCTCCCCCTGGATCTCAGACTTGATCCTCTTATAGGATTACAGTCTCTACGTCTCTGCAGATACCTGCGTTTAGCTGGGAGGGATGATACAAGGCTGCAGGCCTGCAGCTGACTCACACTGACATATAGTTTAATATGAGTTTTATTATATGTGTCGTGATACCAGACTGCACGTCAAAGTGAGAGCTGAAAAAACATCCTTTGTTATTAAAAAGTTTGGAAGTTTAAAAAATGATGTGCCCTCTAAAGGCTAACAGGCTGCTGTATGTTATCAACAGCATATACGGTTATAGATATATAGGTATGTCATGTGACGTATGCAGAATGTGTATGGAGTTTTTATGTGGGACTAAACAGGCAACCTGAGAGGTGAAGGTCAGATATTCACCTGACCTGTCTGCAGCATTAACCCACTTCAGATTGGTGCTAATCTGACACCAGATCAGATTATTGCACAGATATAGTCACTCCACCACGCTGTAGGCTGCTTTACATGATGTGATGGAATAGTTGTTTATTGTCTGATGTAAGTTTTTTCTTTTATTTAGGCCAGCATAATTAAAGGTGAATTATTTTATTTTATTTTATTTTATTTTATTTTATTTTATTTTATTTTATTTTATTTTATTTTATTTTATACCAATGTAAAAATTCCATCAGCCCTGGAGAGAAACCACTGCGTTACATTCGCCAGGACACTAGGTGGCGCTATAGTAATTTATAGTACTAAGGGGAAAACTCTTTTCACTTCCGGTGTCATGGCGATTCAAACAAACACGCGACAGTGACATTGAGACGCGTCTGAACTGTTTTGTTTGTTTCTTCTTGGATCTTTTCAGAAACTTTTCTTCAGAAACTTAATTCTTCAAACTGTGAAATTTATAGAACTCCAACGGGAAATTAAAGGTTAGTGTTGTGTTCAGCGGCTGCATGTGAAAAAGCGGCGACGGAACGCTGGGCTGGGAGGAACTGCATTAGTAGTACTAACGATTATATGTTGTGCGGGATATTTTCACATTTTTTTTTTTACTAGCGCTTATTATGTGCTTTTGTTTGGATTATTTGTTGCCCTCCTCCTGTTCGGCTTCGACTCCGCACACTACTTTAGGATAACTTTGAAGCTGTAACCGTATTTTACTTGTTACTCCATATACTTGGTCCACTCTGCGGTGGCTAGCGATAACATGCTAATTTATGACACGAGTCGTACTTGGTTGAAGATGTAGAGCTGTTTAGCCTGTTAGCTAAATGCCGAATTTATCAACGAGTCTTCACCACTGACTTGTGTTTTTACAGTGTCTAAATATTGAACGTTTAGTGTACGTAAATCTAAGTGAAAGATAAGTTGCGCTTTAAGTGTGCGAAATCAGGTGGTGGTGTGGTTAGCTCCCCTCGTCAACGAGCCACTACAGGCTGCAACAGTTTTATTAAACATGTTCAACTTTTACACAACATGATAAAAGATGTTTCTTGACAAGTTTTTTTTTTTGAATAAACTTCACACTGATGTAACTTTATCTATTAGAAAAACACAATGTATACAAATAAGGGATTATCAGTTATTATTTAAAAATCTTCCGTTCATAAATAAGATATGAAGATCGATTGTCCGGGTCATGAGTTTAATAACAGTATTGAAAATAGACCTGTTTATTGTAGATTCTACATTTCTAGTATACACTCAATATGAGTTATTTTTTTATTTACATCTCCCTTCTTTCTACAGAATGGCTTCACCCTGTTTGCGACGCTGCTCTCGACACCTCAGCACCGGGCTTCAGGTCTGTGGCTATGGGACCATCAGTAAAGCACCCAGACCCCGACAAGAGAAAATCAGCAGTGGCCCTGTGTTTCAGTACGTTGGCAAGAACAGAAATCCCAACCACAAAGTGTTTGTATGGGGCTTCAGCTTCACCGGTGCTCTGGGCATCCCCAGTTTTGTCGTGCCGGACAGTGGCAGGAAGGTACCCCGGAAGTACCAGTTCACTCCTTACCGAATGGAGACTGCGGAAAAAGTAACAAACTTTATGTCATCTAATTTTGCTTGAAACAACATCTCACTTTGCTTCTGTGTTCACAAGGTGCATATTCTAAACAGAGTGCTCCTGTGGACTGTTGACATAATTTGAAAGTCTAAATTCTTCTCCTGTTGTAGATCTCCTCTGCCGCTTGTGGTTACGGATTCACTGTTATCGCCTCCTCGACCAAAGATGTTACCAAGCTTTGGGCCATGGGCCTGAACAAGGACTCTCAGCTGGGCTTTCAACGCACACAGCACAGCGCCAGTAAGAAAAGACAGAAATCCTGTCTCCTTCTCCTTTTTGAATAATGCTGTAAAGTTGAAATTAAAAGCCACTTCTGTCTATACTTTTTTAATATGAACAATACATCACATTGCTCTGTTGCCCCTAAATGGCCAAAAAGTAATTTAGTGTTTAGAGTAAGACCAGACAGATGTGCAGATGAGCGAAAATATCACGAATCTAAACTCAACAGAAACTACCACACTATAGAAAAACACTCTGCTCTTTCTTATGGCTTTTTGTAGATCGGAGTTATGACTATGTCCTGGAGCCGTCCCCGGTGGCTCTACCTCTTGTCGAGCCTCTACAGACCAGAGTGGTTCAGGTTTCATGTGGCCGGGCTCACTCCCTGGTGCTCACTGATCAAGAGGGAGGTAAGAGACTCACCTGCTGCTCCAGCGTGAATCCAAACTCAGTGCAACAGAGTTTTTCAATTTTATTTGGTTTCACAACATCATTAATTTTTAATGTAATTATCTTCTAGACATTTAACATCTCAAAATCTCATAAAAACTATTTTTTCTTTGGTGACAAATGTCCACTGAGATTACTGAAGAATAGAACAAATAAAAGTGTTTTTGTTATTCAAATGTTGCTATGTAGCTTTAACTTAATTTCTTTCAGGGGTTACAGGGGGCAGCTTGCATGTGAGATTAAATCTCACTGCAGTCGATAAGTTATGTTGGCTCACTTCGTTTGTGGAGAAAAAAAACTTTGATTTAGCATCATTAGTTAAGCTTTAGATAAGGAGCTTAACTAATTATGCAATAAATTCGTACAACATTCTCCTTTTTAGTGAGAATTTTAGAAGAAGCAACTAACAGGGACACCTGTGCTGCAGATATTTTACATTACATGCACCTCCTAAAAACATCAGCTTGCTCTGTAGCCATGACATCAATGTTATCTTTATGTTGAATTGTATTGTCCAATTTAAAATGCACCAGGTCATCACTTTAATATAAATATAACCATTAACCGATTGTTCCAATGTTTTTAGTTTTCAGTATGGGAAACAATGCATATGGCCAGTGCGGGAGGCGGATAGTCGAAGATGAAGTCTACAGGTGTGTCTTAATGCCCTTTGTGTGGAAAAAGCTCATCTGAGATATCAGCTTCATTATAGTAATCAAATACAGTTCAGCTATGGAAAAGTCATATTTAGGTTGTATATCTCAAAGGTAGCGACTGTTGTCTGAATTAAGTCGTTTGAATACTTTGGTTTGTGTTAAATTACCAGATCTGAATTAATGAAAATTTTAATTAATTTAACTCCTTCATGATGTGAACCATGCGTCAGCATGTTGGGTCAAAGTTAATCAAGCAAGTCAGCATGTAAACAACTGAACTTTGATCTGAAAAGTATTATTTACCTCAGGAGTGTGTTCATATTGTTTACCTATGGGTTATGTTCTTGTAAGTGCAAGTGGGATGTTAAAGGAAGCCTGAAACAGACATGGTTGTGACCTCTGTTGGAGAAGCCGAGAGCCCCCAGTGACGGATTGCTTATTTCTCTTGTGTTCAAACAGTGGCAGTCACATCATTCACAAGATAAAGGGCTTTGACAGCAGGGTCATCCAGGTGAGTTCAGCCGTTTTGTGAACAGAAACAATCTGTTTTTTTCTGTCTCATTGCCTCCTGCACCAGAGACCTTTGGGTGCACATATACGCATATTGTATACATGTTTACATTTAGCCAGAAAACTAACCATAACACCCCCGAAGCATACACATTAAATACAAATTTTACATTAACTGTAACATTTACTCACAGACTGTGAGTCTTGCCACTGGGTCTGGAGTATTGTTTTTAAAATCATGTGTTGGATACCTACACATGTGAATGTAATCTTCTCATCCTTTAATTTATTTATATGGGATCTGATGAGTTAGGATGCGGCTCTTTTCCTCCAGGTGGCGTGTGGGCAGGATCACAGCCTCTTCCTCACTGAGACAGGAAAAGTGTTTGCTTGTGGATGGGGCGCAGATGGACAGACGGGTCAGTACACTTTACAAAATCAAATGCACACTACAATATAAATATCTGTGTGAGCTTTGTGTTGATTTCACACAAAAGTAAAAAAGTAAACATCCTGTGAAATGCAGACAACAGGCTAACAAAGTTCAACAGATTATCTTGCCTTATCGTTCCACTTAAGTCCAAAATTGACCTTAAAGCAGGTCGATGATTGCAGTTCCTTGTCGTCCAGGTCTGGGCCACCACAACGTCAGCTCCACTCCTGTGGAAGTGAGAGGGGACCTGGCAGGTGTGGAGGTGCAGCAGATCAGCACGTACGGCGACTGCAGTCTGGCTGTGTCCAGAGATGGGCAGCTGTTTGGCTGGGGCAACTCTGAATATCTGCAGCTGGCCTCGGTCACTCAGGCCACACAGGTAAGAACAAAATGTGAACCAGGGCAACTCCAGGGCAACTCTGAATATCTGCAGCTGGCCTCGGTCACTCAGGCCACACAGGTAAGAACAAAATGTGAACCAGCCAGGGGCAACATTCACCCGAGAGCAAAAACAAGTAAACAGATTCTTCAAGATGAAGATTTATGATTATGTTTTCTAGTATTGGTGCAAGACTCGTATTGCAGGTCCGGACCACATGCGGAGATGAGGCAGACTCATTCCATGTTTACCTTTCTTTCATCTTATAGATCAACTCTCCATCTCATCTTCCACTGAAAGGCTGTGGAAAGGTGGTTCAGGCAGCGTGTGGAGGGACGCAGGTGGCCATTCTCAACGGTCAGTATATACCAACACATGTGGAAACCACGCATGAGTCGTGGACATGAATCACAGACATAAACATGTGTCAGAGGTGTTATTATAGAACACGGTGAGGAGGACTGACTATCTTGTCATACCAGCAGATCAACACGTATTAAACTATATCTTATACTTTTTGTAAACGTTGATAAAGATATATGGTGTTTTTATAGCAGCCTGGTTAGCACAAAACTTCAATATGGCACCAGGTGATGGATTTGACTGTCCTCAGCTTTTTCACTATGTCTCCCATGAGGTTAACACGTTTGGCTTTTAATGGAATATAGCAAGTATTTAATGGATCACAATGGAATTTCCTCCACACATTCACGGCCTCTCCTGGATGAACTGTAATAAGTTTGATCCTCTTACTTTCCCTCAAGCACCAACATCAGGCCAAACTTTAGGATTTAAAGTCTGTTTTACAGGGAGGGTGAAGGAGAGACAGGAGAGGGAAGGTTGTTAAACTCTGTCAAATCACCACTGGCGCCAACTCTATTAACCTTGGCTGTGTTTATGAAGTCAGGGACACTCAGTATAATCAATCCACCCAGGAAATGGATGTTAGAGGGTGTTTTACATACCAACACGCTAAACTAAGGTGGTGAACATGATACCTAAACATCTTCATGGTGATATGAGCATTAAGCCAAACATACTGCTATTTGTTTATTATGTGTATGTCTGTGTTTCTGTCCGCTGGTCCACATCTTCTTTTGATTCCAGAAAGCGGAGAGGTGTTTGTGTGGGGATATGGAATTCTTGGAAAAGGCCCGAAGCTGTCGGAGTCCTCCACCCCAGAGATGATCCCACCAACACTGTTTGGACGCTCAGAGTTCAACCCCTCAGTCGCTGTCACCAGGATCAGATGTGGCCTCAGCCATTTTGCTGCAGTAACAGGTGAGAGTGTCTCATCCAGTGTGAATGGCAAACATGAGGCACGGACATCTGTTTATTATAATGATTATTTTGTTTATCTCCAAATCAGATGCAAATGTTAAACAGACTATTTCCTATGTCCTAGTTATGCTAGTTCTCATTTTTGGATTTTGAACCGAGGGAGACACCCCCCCCCCACTCCCTTGGTGTCTTGACACGCATAGTTTAGGAACCACTGGTTTAGACAGCAAGACGTTGGCAGGAATGCTATGACTTCAGGTTGCTGCTGTTATTTTTTCCCTCATATTCAGCATGACTCAGAGATGATCTTACTAAAAGGCCAAACTCGGTCTGCAGCTGCTCAGTGTTGAGGCTCGGCAGGCGCTCGGGCTCACACCGTGCTGACGTTTGATTGGTTGCGTTTCAGATCGAGGCGAGCTCTTTGTCTGGGGGAAGAATGTGAGAGGTTGTTTGGGCATTGGGAGCGGAGACGACCAGTACTTCCCATGGCGAGTAAGACGACACTGTTTCAACATTAGCCTTGCAAACGAAAGAGTCAGACTTTAGTCAAACTAGCTGATGTATAGGTGAACATGAAATGTTTATACCAGAAATGCAGATGCAAACACTGCATTGCATGTTTCCGTGTCCTTTTCGTCGTGACTGTATAAAACTTCATGGAAATGGTTACAGTAGTTTTTTGCATTACCTTGTTAACAGACAGGCGACACAGGTAAAATTGGGTGTTCTGTTTTGGACTTTAAGCCTCTAAGTTGTCATTTTTCTCAGGTGACTGTGCCAGGTCTGGTGGTGGATGTAGCGTGTGGAGTTGACCACATGGTGGCGCTGGTGAAGTCCATCCTGTGAGCTCTAGTCCTTTCCCAGCCAGGGTTGAAAAGCTGGATGTGTGGCTGAGGCTGGGTCACCTCGGGGAGCTGATCAGCGGGGTTCGCTCCGGAGTCTTGAAGCCAGCTGCTCTCCGCAGGCGATGGACCCTCGTGTCCCTCTCGTCCCTCTCGTCCCTCATGTCCCTCTCGTCCCCCTCGTCCCTCTCGTCCTGCGGTGACGTCAAACAGTGAGCAGAGTTTAATCTGCTTCGAGGTGTCACCTACACTGTTCACGGAACCCTGCATGAAGGTCACATGGGACAAACGTTTGAGGATAGATTTATTATACAATCGCAGCCAAAACAATTAACCAGTTAATTGATTGATTGATTTTGCTGTGAAAAAAGAAAATAATCGAAGACGTCACTCTGGGCTCTGGATGTGTTTTCACCATTTGCAGACTTTTTTTTAGTTTCAAACCACAGATTTAATTTAAAATGACCCCTATAATTCATATTGCCTTAATTTATACACTGGCAACTGCTTTTACTGTTGTTGCTAATTAGCACATTTTTTCTATCTTTGGAAAATATGTAGAATTATATCAGAACAGTGTACTGTAGTACTTTCCATCCCTGCAGGCCTGTGAAACGTTTGTGTAACATTGTGCCACTTGAAAAGCCAGTGACAGGAAAACAATCATCTGCCTGCCAACTGCAAATAGAGGTGAAGGCACTGTGCCAGAAAGAAAGTGGTGTTTGACAAATCAATTTACCAACATGAACTCATGTCACCATTATTGTTGTGTGTGTGTGTGTGTTTGTTGTGCATTTGAAAAGTTGGTTGGAGCAATGAATAGCTACTGAAGAAATATGAGTGTGGCTTCCTCTGTGGATGAAGCTGCATTTATTGCCAGATGAATTGACAGCATCAGCCTGATGGTGCATGATGGTGAAAAAAACAGGTTTGTTTATGTAGTTTTACATCTTGGTAGGATGAATGTGATATTTAATAAGTGATCATTCCTTCAGGTTAACAGGTTAAACTCTGAAAACACAAACAGGCCAGTCGTCACTTCAATATGATATTAATTCACTTCTTATTTCACTTATCACTAATAGATGAAACCGCTGTAGTTTGCAACCCTGTATCAGATGCACAGAGAGCAACAGACATATGGGAATGGTAGTGTCTGTACTGCATAACTATTTGCACTAATGCCTCTTGCACATTTGTTGGTGTATTATTGTTGAGTGTATACTTACTTTATTTATTTTTTTCAGTAAGGTAGGATTAATAAGATTCTCTTGTATGTTCTGTCCATACAGTGAATTGACAATAATAAAAAAAATCTTTGAATCTTGAAATAATTGGCACGTTTGTGTTTGTTGTAAAATGGCTGAACTCTGCAGATTGAATGTGTTATCGCTGTAAAACATCAGTTTGTGTTTAGAGATAAGAGTTTAGAGATTTAACCTGGAGGAGGTTTGTTCAGATCAAATTTGGCTGATAAAGCTGCAAAAACAAATCCCAGTGTGTTGCTGTTACCTGAAGCCTGTAAATTGGGGCTTTGCAGCTCTGCTGAGCAGAAAAGCAAAGGCAGTTTGTGTTTACAGGCAGTTTCGCCTACACAGAGGGGAAAAAAAAACAATTTAAATAATGATGAATTTTATGTTTGTTAGGAAATGAGAAACTTTGTCATTTTGTGCATCAGCAACAAATTACAGTTGAGGAATTAATTATAATGAATCGTATTATATAATGCGTCTATTAGATAATGCATTAAATTATATTAATGATCTCAAGTCTGTTTGTGATGTTGATGTTGGCTGTAAATGCAGCGTCGTGATTTGCCCTGCAGCCTGTACAGGTTGATGGACAGATTAATTTGTACAGCACAGTGACTGCAGCTGAAGTCAGTGCACAGTCACACTGGTCGGTGCTGTTGTGCTGTTCTTTTCCCATCCAGCTTCTGTAATTTTGGCTCATTCATCATCGTGACAACTCCGCGTGCCCCAGAGAGTATGGAAATATGTTTATGACAAAACTACTGATTGAGCATAAAACACACACTGGCTCTAATCTCCCAGTTGACTGTTCGGTCACTATATATATATATATACATATATACAGTATATAGGTATACCTGTATACATATACAGGTAGTGTTTCACTCCAGCGCATGCATATATGTGTGTGTGTGTGTGGAGAGAAACACTACCTGTTTTCATAAACTTGGACTCGTTCAGCCTAATAGAGACTGGCTGCATTAATCCAGTGTTTTTAAACTAACATGGCACAAAATCTATCAGCACCTGAGGCTCATATCCAAACTGGCACATTTCAATAGTTCAGAATTTGGCCCAACAAGTTATTGAATCATACTGGGGCTTGGGGGTTTGCCCTGTTGTCATGACGATGAATGAAAGATAAACTCGTTGGATTGTTGATTGATTTGAAGATTAGTTTAATTTACTGCTGCAGTCTGACTGACACAGATCATGAAAACAGAAAACAGCTGCATCATGTGATTCACAATGGGCCAAAGCGTTTGAGCAGAAGCATCCAGATATTGTAAGATGACACCGCTGGGCAGAACATCACGACCGCCATCACAGTGTGACATCAGGAAACGTGGTGGTGGTGTCGTCCTGCTTCGTCTGGACCGAGTGCTGACTCACTGCGGATTATGGCGCCCGTAATGTTTTGGTTTGTCAGGTCTGTGGGTGGAGTTTTCCCATCGGTGACCTTGAACGTGAAACCCTGGTTTAAGTGATGCATTTCAATTACCTCTGATGAGACGTTGTTGTTTTTTCATGCCTTCACCTCCAAAGGATTTTTGACAGGTAACGTTTAGTTGTAGTGAGTGATTCTGTAGCTGCAGGGATGCATGTTAAGGGAAAACACTAACATACCCTGTCTGCTCTCTTTAACCCGGCCCCACACAGCGGCTCTGTGCAGCTGGGAGAAAACCTGGCTGTCCTCTGCTTTGTTTACTCAGGTCAAATAACACAGACGGGCTGAGACACCTGATGTCGTCCCCTGCTGTCGTCCATGTGCCGCAGGCTGGAGAGACGGGGGACGGGTGCCATCGCAGGCGTCTTCACATGGGATGACATGAGGGCAGGTGTGTGCACACACACGCTGCAGGCTGCAGGCTGCAGGCCTGACTCTGCACCAGATGATAGAGATGTGATTGATTTGGTGGGAGGTTTCACTGTCGTGACCAAAGGGACATTTCAGCAGTGGACAGCAGCAGCAGTCAGGTAGCTCAGTGGCAGAGACGCTGACTCTGGTGCAGGAGACCTGGGTTCGAGTCCGAATAGGAAAACATCTTTTAGTGAATTTCCCCAATGTGGGCGCAATAAAGTCTATCATATCGTAGCACAGTTAGTTGGCAGATGACGGTAATAGAAGAAGAAGTAGAAGAAACACTTTAAATCTTCCCCACAAAGGGAACTTAATTTTCTGCACATGCACAGTCCACATGTTTTTAATGCAGTTTTTAACACAGGCAGAGCAGTAGGCAACACGAGGAGCGCCGGGGAGCGAGTTCGGGGGGTTAAGGGCCTTGCTCAAGGGTGGTGGACGGCAGCTGACAGATGGCGGTGCCTCTCCTGACTATCAGCCAATCCGGGGTGTAAATGGAAGCGGCTGGAGCAGGGAGGTCAAACTCATTTTCATTTTGGGCCACATCTTGATCACATCATGATCATGAATGATCTCAAAGGGCTGGTTGTGGCAGAATGGATTGATAAAACTACCCATCAATCAATCAATCAATCAATCAAGAAGAGGGTGAATTAGTAAAGTGCATTAATAAGACACAGATATCATGATATAATGTAGATGGAAGGAGGGAGAGGAGACAGAGGAAGAGAAGGATAAGGTCTAAATGTCCCCCGACAGTCTAGGCCTATGGCAGCTTAACTAAGAGCTGATCAAAGATGGACCTCGACCAGCCCTAACTATAAGCTTTGTCAAAGAGGAATGTTTTAAGTCTGCTCTTAAATACTGTGAGGGTGTCTGCCTCCTTGACTGAAGCTGGGAGATGATTCCACAGCAGAGGAGCCTGATAGCTGAAGGCTCTGGCTCCTAGTCTGCTCCTATGGATTTTTGGAATTGTGAGTAAACCTGCGTTCTGAGAGCGGAGTGCTCTGGTAGGATGATATGGGATTATTACATTTTGTAGATATGTTGGTGCCATACCATTTAGAGCGGTAAAATATTAATAACTAACGCTCTGCATTCAATGAGTAATTCTTAAAATTAAATAGTTTGACACATGTGGGCTAGAGAGTCAGGCTCGGGACCAAGAGGCTAATGAAGTGTTCATGAGTGTAAATATAGTGGCAGAGTAGAAAACAGATCAGTGAAAGCTGATACAGGGGGTCCTCGAGTTACGACGGTCGCGAGTTACGTCGTTTTCGTGGTTACGACACATCTCCCGTGAACTTCCTTGTTTCGGCTTAAGCGGTTTCATCTGGGAGCTGTAATGACCCCCCCGCCCTGTAGGCTGAGGTGTGACAGCTTTATTGATCTCAGACCAAATGAGAAAGAGAGAGAGAATAAACAGAAGAGACGACGCGTCAAGCTCCAAAAAAGAAAGCGCCTTTATTTCTTTTATTTCCACACATGAAGCTCCAAATGAAAAGCTTTTGACGTTTTCTTTGAAATGGAATCAGAGGAAATGATTCACTTCTCACATCGTAACACTGATAAACACAAGGTTTCTACTCATCCAAACTGATCACAACTGTCACTGTTGGGTGCAAGGTGTCATGGCAGAATAAGAAAAAAAAAAACAGAACAGATCAGCAAATTCTTAAGACCAACAGAAATCTCCCCATCTGGACAGAATCTTTCTCAAGTTAAAGCCCTCCCCGTTTTCACATCATCACAGCAGGCTTATGGGGGTGGGGTGGGGGGGCTGCGTTAAAGTGCAGACTGGGGCAGGGGCAGCTTCAGGACCTACACGGACACCAGGGCTCGGAGGCATCTCCTCACCCTGTGTGAACCTTAGCTTATGCTTCGCACACTTGCACTGTCATTATTTCAATACACCATCAAAGGGGCTCAGTAATTTGTTTCTACCGCAGATGCTAACATTGTCATTGTGTTATTTGTCATCAGGTCTTGACTGCGGGTTCAACACTGTGAGCATCGGGATCAGACGTGACCACACATCGCCTCTCTACGGGACACATTATCGGTAAGGGAAAAAAAAATCAAACCTTTATATAGTGTTCATTATTTATTGATAACAGCTTTCCAGAAAATTACGGCTCCTAGTAAATATCGGGCAACAAATGTACAACCGTATCACTACTTGTTGCAACTTTGCTGATTCTGTGTGGTCCACTGCCCCACGCTGCCCCACAGTGTGAATGCATATAATTATTCAAAGCACTAATAGATTCATTTCTTATCAAGATCTTGCATCAAGTCATGCTTCACCACAACAAGCATCTGAATTTAAGTTCCCCAACAGTCAGATCGTTGCCGCAATTTAAAATATGTTCAACAGCTGATAAAAGCAAAATAACAAACCATATTACTCAGCCAGTCTGTCTGTCAACGCCGCCTGTCTCTGAAATTGCACATGTATTATTTAGTATTTTGACGAAGGCATTGGATCAGGCATTCAAGCATCTTGGCACTGAGAAAATGACCAGTGAAAAAACAAACAAACAAAAAAACAAACCAAACCAAAAGAAACAAAAGAGAAATGGAGAGCTTGAGATGGATATATCTTTCATTGTTTCAGAGTACATTCGTCATCCTTCCATGAGATGTAACTAATACAGTATGGTGCTCATGAGGGTCAGGGAGTGACAATAAGCAGCTTTAGAGGGGAAAAGAAAAAAAAAACGACAACAACATATTCAGTCTGGTAAACTAAAGTGACAACTACCAGAGCAGTGGAGGCGCCTCGAGTGGCAGGGAAGAAAGGAAGGGTGAGGAGAGGGGGGAAAAAAAACAACAACGTCCACCCGCACTCTGTGCTTTGACCTCTTCCTTCTTTCACAGCCAGTCCACAGTAGTCCAACTAATAAGCTCTTGGCACTTTTTGAACATGATAAACGTTTGAACTGAATGACTTGTGAAGATGGTTGTTTTCACGGTTTCCTTCACTGTGCTGTGCTCTCGGTCCGCAGGGCTCCGATCACGCTTTGGATGTTCTCCTCAGGAACCTGGAGAAGACACAAACGAGGCTTTAACACCATCTGACGGCATCAACACATTAAAGCTGCAGGTAACGTTTTTCCTCCCAAAACATCTAATTATTTCTGGGCTACTGATATTATTTAATGTAAACACAGTCATCAAAAGCCAAAGAGACAAGTTTGTCCAACCAGAGGTCATCCTTTCAGAAATACTGAACATACAATCGCTGCTAATTGATCAACTAATTGTTGTACGTTGCAACTATAAGTGTGTGTCTGAATTATAATGATCTTGACTGGGCGGTTTCTTGCTCACCAGGGCGTGGTCAAACTTGAAGGTGCTAATGTAGTAAGCTGGAATGTCAGCTGTTGCCAGAGGTTCTGATATCTGAGCCACGATGCCACACTCATCTGCAGGTAAACAAACAAAAACACAACTGATGTTTAGGTTTTTCTTTTACGCAAACTGCTACTGTAGTTCAAGTACATGTTGATACCAGTGACGAATATGAAGACATGAGCTATTATGTTGTATTTTTATAACTTTGTCACGCTTCAAGTAACCTCTTCATAAAAAAAACAAAACAAAAAAAACATTAATAGAACACAGATCAGCTTTTGCTCACCAAATCCTAAAGGTTGTCCCCCAATTCGAACCATTTTCCAAAGCTCCCCAGAAGCACTGGTGAAGAGGACATTGTTTGGAAATCTTGAAAAAGACAAAGGGAATTATACACATTGATTAATTTATACAGACTCAACATAGAAAATACACAAAAAATATTCACTGATTTATGAGGCAGGAAAAATAGAGATACTGTATCTAAGCTTTCTAGCAGCCGTTAGTTCTTACTTTTTTGTTGCCGCACCCGTCACGCTTAACCGCATAAAAAGTAAAAGAGTAACATCCAACGTAAATTGTATGTATGTTACTACTGTCCAACTCGCTGCACTGAATAAGTGTAGCAAAATGGGTGACCTATTACTTTAAGGCAGCACATGAAGTCTTACATAAACGTGAGGACAATACTGACCTACATGCAGCACTGGCAAAATATGAAGTTGGAAAAATATATTAAAAGTTTGGTCCAATTATTGTTTTTCCTTCCACATGCCTTAAAGTCACTACTGACCCATATAAAGGACACCTTATTTTGTGAATGGACAGTGTATGATCAGACCAGTATGTATATATGTATATATGTATGTATGTATGATCAGTGTTTATAGCAGAGCCGTCACATGGGATCTGCAGCTGCTCAGGTTTTCTTATAGCCTCTCTGCTCAATTAGGGAGTTGGCTGTGAAAAAGGTGTGGGGGGGTGCAGCGGAGAATAAATGAGTCAGACCCAAACCCACCGTGACACCCGGCTACTCTGCTATTGCTAAGCAACAAACAAATCGCTCCCTTGAACAACAATCATAAATTTGTTCCCCCGTACAAACATTATGTTCCAGCTTCGTCTCAGCTAAAAGGAAACAAACATCTCTCCAGAACGAGTGTTTTCCACAACATGGCTGTTGTGCGATTTTTTTTTTTTAAGTTATTAACCTTTGAGTTGTCTGCTCGTCCATGACCAGAGAGATGTAGCCTTCGATGAGGGAGAAGGAGAAGAAGCGGATGTGGCTGGAGTCATCGCCGTATGCGCCAGGCTCCTTGGCCCTGGAAAGAAATAGGAGTGTGTGCGTGTGTGAGAGACAAACTAAGGCGATCCACGCGCAGTTAACTTTCAGGTAAATGCAAACCACCTTACATGTAAATGTACTGTTTGTCAGTTTAAAGGACCATTTTGTAGATTTTCCATTGTTTTTTTTTGAAGGAGAAATAAATGAATGTGAACTCTTAATGAATGTGGACTTTAATTACCACAACAGCAGGTAGAGAGCAGTCGGGCTTTCATGTCTGCTATTTTTATACAGGGGCAAAGCGTGCAAAGGAGCTGGCTGAGGGACAACAACAGCTCAACTGAAGGCAAGATGCTTCTCCAGGAAATCATCCTGTTGTTTGGATTGTGCACAGCAGCACAACCAGAAAGCACATAATTCTGCAGCCAGAGGCGGATGGTGAGTTTTTTTTATGTGACTTATGCAACAACGATAGAAATACATAACAAAAAAAAAGAGTCTCCTTGATCTCTATTTGGACATAAAGGCGAAAATCAACACAAAACATACGAGCATACAGTGGACTGGTATGCTCGTACAGCATAATTCTCTTGTAGTTCATTATACAGTCGGGACTGATGCCACATTGAAAATAAGACAAGACGATTCTCACCCTCCGGAGTAAAACATGACGTCCATGAGCAGAGTGGCTACAGAGGGCAGTGTGTCTGGGTCCAGGCTGGTCACACAGAACATGTTGCTGGGACTAGACAGAGGGTGAATGATGGGACGGGGCACTGAAAAACAAAACGGTACAAAAAAAAAAGAAATACCTGAGGCAGCAGGAAAGGTGGAAAGGATCTAATGAAATGTCTACATACATCAGTGGCCATAAGTGATTTAAAGTAGCAGTAACAAGCTGTCATGATTTTTCAGACTCTTGCCTCCACACAAAGATTCATGTCCTAATGTTTATGTCTTACAGAGTTTTGGTTTTACAAATCCATTGGTGACTCCCAGATTGTGTGCGGCGACAGTCTCCCCGTTGACCACCCGCAGCAATGTGAATTCGGAAGACAGCGTGTGCATGACCATTGGTAGGTCTCGCTCTCGAACCTGATGGAGAAGACACAACGACAGAACAGTGGTAAGCAGTCCTGTCTCACAATCAGTCAAACTGCGTTCGACTCTCACCTGCTACAAACCCTCCTAACGGCAAACTATGACTTTTTTTTTTGACAACATAATATACAACATAATGTACAAATTAATCTTTAAGGACATTCCAGTCAAATTTGTGACGTTTTTTTTTTCATAAAAAGTGAAAATGTTGCGAGATTTCATGACGAAATCCTATAGTATGACGTTTCAGTTGAATATTGAAAGTTTTTTCAAAATTCAAAATTTGGTGAGATTTTGCAAAGAAATTATATACTATTACATTCAGGTTGAGTTTTTGCTGTTTTTTGCTAAACATTTGCTAGATTTTGTGACGATATGTTACACTATGACATTTTGGGGCAATTTTTGATGTTTTTTCAAAAAGTGAAAATTTTGCCAGATTTCTCTACGACATGCTATACCATGATGTTTTTGTGAAAAAAAGTAATTTTTGCGACAACGTACTATAATGACGTTTTTTCACGATCTTGGACATTTTTGTGAAAACATTTTTTTGTGAAATTTTGAGAAATTTCACGACGACATACTATACTATGATGTTTTTTCATGATTTTGGACTTTTGTGTAAAAACATTTTTGTGAAATTTTGCGAAAACATACTATACTATGACGTTTTTACACCATTTCAAAAGGTTTTGTGAAATTTTGCAAGATTTCGCGTCCACATACTATACTATGATGTTTTTTCACAATTTCGGACTATTGTGGGAAAAAAAATGAAATTTTGTGAATTTTCACAATGACAAACTATGTTATAACGTTTTTTTCACCATTTCAAACGTTTTTGTGAAAAACAAAATTGTCAAATTTTGCGAGATTTTGCGCAGACATACTATACTATGACTTTTTGGACGTTTTGCAACGACATGCTATAGTATGACGTTTTTACAAAACGTTTTTGTGAAAAAACATTTTTGTGAAATTTTGCAAGATTTCACGCCGACATACTATACTATGATGTTTTTACACAATTTCAAACGTTTTTTGTGAAAAATAAAAATTTGTGAAATTTTGCAAGATTTCTCGTCGACATTCTATACTATGACGTTTTTTCACGATTTCGGACTGTTGTGTAAAAAAAATATGAAATTTAATGAATTTTCACGATGACATACTAGGTTTTTTACCATTTCAAACGTTTTTGTGAAAAAAATTGTCAATTGGCAGAAAATACTATGACGTTTTTTCACGACGTTTTTGTGAAAAAACATTTTTGTGAAATTTAGCAAGATTTCGCGCCGACATACAATACTATGATGTTTTTTCACGATTTTGGACTTTTGTGAAAAAAAAACATTTTTTTGAAATTTTGCGACGACATACTGTACAATGATATTTTTACAAAATTTAAAACGTTTTTGTGAAAAAAAATTTGCGAAAAAATTTGTGAAATGCAAGATTTCGCGTCGACATACTATACTGTGACATTTTTTCACATTTTCGGACAATTGTGTAAAAAAATATTTTATGTATTTTCACAATGACATACTATGTTTTTTCACCATATCAAACGCTTTTGTGAAAAAAATTGTCGAATTTTGACACATTTTGCACAGACTATACTATAACTTATTTCACGATTTTGGAAGTTTTTATGGAAAAAAAAGAAGATTGTGAGATTTCACGCAGACTACAATAATAAATTTTGCGATGACATACTATTCTACAATGTTTTTTCACGTATTCAGCTGTTTCTGTGGGGGGGGAAAAATTATATTATGACGTCCAAACGTTATAGTATGGTATGTCTATACTATGACATTTCTTTTTTAAGAATTTGGGTGTTAACATACTATACTATGACTTTTCTTTTCAATTTCGGACGTATTTGTGGAAAAAAATTATTTTGTGAAATTTTGCGATGGTATACTACACTATGACGTTTTTTCACGATTTCAGACTTTATTGTGAAAAAAACATTTTTTTGAAGTTTCGCTCAGACATACTACAATATGATGTTTTTTAAAACAAT
>JAFBJQ010040076.1:155303-256948 GCA_016785345.1 Trinectes maculatus | reverse complement strand
AAATTTCTCGACGACATACTATACTATGACGTTTTTTCATGATTTCGGACATTTCTTGAAAAATGAAAATTTAGCAAAATTTCTCGACGTTATTTCATGATTTCGGACGTTTTCTTGAAAAATGAACATTTTGCAAAATTTCTCCATGACATACTATACTATGATGTTTTTCTCATGATTGTGGACGTTTTTTTGAACAATAAAAATTTTGCGAAATTTTTCGATGACAGTATACTATGACGTTTTTTCATGATTTCGGACGTTTTCTTGAAAAATGAAAATTTTGCGAAATTTCTCGACGACATACTATACTATGACGTTTTTTCATGATTTCGGACGCTTTCTTGAAAAATGAAAATTTTGCGAAATTTCTCAACGACATAGTATACTGTGACGTTTTGGGATATTTTTGGACGTTTTCTTGAAAAATGAAAATTTTGCGAAATTTCTCGACGGCATAGTATACTACGACGTTTTTTCACGATTTCGGTCGTTTTCTTGAAAAATGAAAATTTTGCGAATTTTTTTGACGACATACTATACTATGACGTTTTTTCATGATTTTGGACGTTTTCTTGAAAAATGAAAATTTTGCGAAATTTTTCGACGACATAGTATAGTATGTTTTTTCATGATTTCGGATGTTTTCTTGAAAAATGAAAATTTTGTGAAATTTCTACATGACATACTATAGTATGACGTTTTTTCATGATTTCGGACATTTTCTTGAAAAATGAAAATTTTGCGAAATTTCTCAACAACATACTATACTATGACGTTTTTTCATGATTTTGGACGTTTTCTTGAAAAATGAAAATTTTGTGACATTTCTTGACGACAGAGTATACTATGACGTTTTTTCATTATTTCAGACGCTTTTTTGAAAAATGAAAATTTTGCGAAATTTCTCGACGACATAGTATACTATGACGTTTTTTCATGATTTCGGATGTTTTCTTGTAAAATGAAAATTTCGTGAAATTTCTACATGACATAGTATACTAAGACGTTTTATCATGATTTCGGACGTTTTCTTGAAAAATGAAAATTTTGCGAAATTTTTTGACGACATAGTATACTATGACGTTTTTTCATGATTTCGAATGTTTTCTTGAATAATTAAAATTTCGTGAAATTTCTACATGACATAGTATACTATGACGTTTTTTCATGATTTTGGACGTTTTCTTGAAAAATGAAAGTTTTGCGAAATTTCTCGACGACGTAGTATACTATGACGTTTTTTCATGATTTCGGACGTTTTCTTGAAAAATGAAAATTTTGCGAAATTTCTCGACGACGTAGTATACTATGACGTTTTTTCATGATTTCGGACGTTTTCTTGAAAAATGAAAAATTTGCGAAATTTCTCGACGACATAGTATACTGTGACGTTTTTTCATGATTTCGGACGTTTTCTTGAAAAATGAAAATTTTGCGAAATTTCTCGACGACATACTATACTATGACGTTTTTTCATGATTTCGGACGTTTTCTTGAAAAATGAAAATTTTGCAAAATTTCTCGACGACATAGTATACTATGACGTTTTTTCATGATTTCGGATGTTTTCGTGAAAAATGAAAATTTTGTTAAATTTCTAGATGACATACTATAGTATGACGTTTTTTCATGATTTCGGACGTTTTCTTGAAAAATTAAAATTTTGCGAAATTTCTCGACGACATAGTGTATTATGACGTTTTTTCATGATTTCGGACGTTTTCTTGAAAAATGAAAATTTTGCAAAATTTTTCGACGACATACTATACTATGACGTTTTTTCATGATTTCGGATGTTTTCTTGAAAAATGAAAATTTTGCGAGATTTTCATTTTTCAAGAAAACGTTCGAAATCATAAAAAAACTTCATACTATACTATGTCATGTAGAAATTTCATGAAATTTTCATTTTTCAAGAAAGCATCCGAAATCATGAAAAAACGTCATAGTATGTCGTCGAGAAATTTCGCAAAATTTTCATTTTTTAAGAAAGCGTCTGAAATCATGAAAAACATCATAGTATAGTATGTCGTCGAGAAATTTCGCAAAATTTTCATTTTTCAAGAAAACGTCCGAAATCATGAAAAAACGTCATAGTATACTATGTTGTCGAGATATTTCGCAAAATTTTCATTTTTCAAGAAAATGTCCAAAGTCATGAAAAAACATCATAGTATAGTATGTCGTCAAGAAATTTCGCAAAGTTATCATTTTTTAAGAAAGCGTCCGAAATCATGAAAAAACGTCATACTATAGTATGTCGTCGAGAAATTTCGCAAAATTTTCATTTTTCAAGAAAACATCTGAAATCATGAAAAACACATCATAGTACACTATGTCGTTGAGAAATTTCGCAAATTTTCATTTTTCAAGAAAACGTCCGAAATCATGAAAAAACGTCATAGTATAGTATGTCGTCGAGAAATTTCGCAAAATTTTCATTTTTCAAGAAAACGTCCGAAATCATGAAAAAACGTCATACTACACTATGTCATGTAGAAATTTCATGAAATTTTCATTTTTCAAGAAAACATCCGAAATCATGAAAAAACGTCATAGTATACTCTGTCGTCGAGAAATTTCGCAAAATATTCATTTTTCAAGAAAACGTCCAAAATCATGAAAAAACGTCACAGTATACTATGTCGTCAAGAAATTTTGCAAAATTTTTATTTTTCAAGAGAACGTCCAAAATGATGAAAAAACGTCATAGTATACTGTCGTCGAAAAATTTCGCAAAATTTTCATTTTTTAAGAAAGTGTCCGAAATCATGAAAAAACGTCATAGTATAGTATGACGTCGAGAGATTTCACGAAATTTTCATTTTAAAGAAAACATCCGAAATCATGAAAAAACATCACAGTATACGATGTCGTAGAGAAATTTCGCGAAATTTTCATTTTTCAAGAAAACATCCGAAATCATGAAAAAACGTCATAGTATACTCTGTCGTCGAGAAATTTCGCAAAATTTTCATTTTTCAAGAAAACATCCGAAATCATGAAAAAACGTCATAGTATACGATGTCGTCGAGAAATTTCGCAAAATTTTCATTTTTCAAGAAAACATCCGAAATCATGAAAAAACGTCATACTATAGTATGTCATGTAGAAATTTCAAGAAATTTTCATTTTTCAAGAAAACATCCGAAATCATGAAAAAACGTCATAGTATACTATGTCGTCGAGAAATTTCGCAAAATGTTCATTTTTAAAGAAAGCGTCCAAAATCATGAAAAAACGTCATAGTATAGTATGTCGTCGAGAAATTTCGCAAAATTTTCATTTTTCAAGAAAACGTCCGATATCATGAAAAAACGTCATAGTATACAATGTCGTCGAAAAATTTCGCAAAATTTTCATTTTTCAAGAAAACGTGCAAAATCATGAAAAAACGTCATAGTATACTATGTCGTCGAAAAATTTCGCAAAATTTTCATTTTTCAAGAAAACGTCCAAAATCATGAAAAAACGTCATAGTATACTATGTCGTCAAGAAATTTAGCAAAATTTTGATTTTTCAAGAAAACGTCCAAAATCATGAAAAAACATCATAGTCGTCATGTCGTCAAGAAATTTCGCAAAATTTTCATTTTTCAAGAAAACGTCCAAAAATATCCCAAAACGTCATAGTATACTATGTCGTCGAGAAATTTTGCAAAATTTTCATTATTCAAGAAATCGTCTGAAATCATGAAAAAACGTCATACTATACTATGTCGTCAAGAAATTTCGCAAAATTTTCATTTTTCAAGAAAACGTCCGAAATCATGAAAAAACGTCATAGTATACTTTGTCGTCGAAAAATTTCGCAAAATTTTCATTTTTGAAGAAAACGTCCGAAATCATGAAAAAACATCATAGTATACTGTCGTCGAGAAATTTTGCAAAATTTTCATTTTTCAAGAAAACGTCCAAAATCATGAAAAAACGTCATAGTATAGTATGTCGTCGAGAAACTTCGCAAAATTTTCATTTTTTAAGAAAGCGTCCGAAATCAAGAAAAAATGTCATAGTATAGTATGTCGTCGAGAAATTTCGCAAAATTTTCATTTTTCAAGATAACGTCCAAAAATATCAAAAAAGTCATAGTATACTATGTCGTCGAGAAATTTCGCAAAATTTTCATTTTTCAAGAAAACGTCCAAAAATATGCCAAAACGTCATAGTATACTACGTCGTCAAAAAATTTCGCAAAATTTTCATTTTTCGAGAAAATGTCCGAAATCATGAAAAAACGTCATAGTATACTATGCAATGTAGAAATTTCACGAAATTTTAATTTTTCAAGAAAACATTCGAAATCATGAAAAAACGTCATAGTATACTACGTCGTCAAAAAATTTCGCAAAATTTTAATTTTTCAAGAAAACGTCCGAAATCATGAAAAAACGTCATAGTATACTATGTCATGTAGAAATTTAACGAAATTTTAATTTTTCAAGAAAACATTCGAAATCATGAAAAAACGTCATAGTATACTACGTCGTCAAAAAATTTCGCAAAATTTTAATTTTTCAAGAAAATGTCCGAAATCATGAAAAAACGTCATAGTATAGTATGTTGTCCAGAAATTTCGCAAAATTTTCATTTTTCAAGAAAACGTCCAAAAATATCAAAAAAGTCATAGTATACTATGTCGTCGAGAAATTTCGCAAAATTTTCATTTTTCAAGAAATCATCTGAAATCATGAAAAAACGTCATACTATACTATGTTGTCGAGAAATTTCACGAAATTTTCATTTTTCAAGAAAACGTCCAAAATCCTGAAAAAACGTCATAGTATACTATGTCGTTGAGAAATTTCGCAAAATTTTCATTTTTCAAGAAAACGTCCAAAAATATCCCAAAACGTCATAGTATACTGTGTTGTCGAGAAATTTCACGAAATTTTCATTTTTCAAGAAAACGTCCAAAATCCTGAAAAAACGTCATAGTATACTATGTCGTCGAGAAATTTTACAAAATTTTCATTTTTCAAGAAAGCGTCCGAAATCATGATAAAACGTCAGTACACTATGTCGTTGAGAAATTTCGCAAAATTTTCTGTTTTTCAAGAAAATGTCCGAAATCATGAAAAAACGTCATAGTATACTATGTCGTCGAGAAATTTCACAAAATTTTCATTTGTCAAGAAATCGTCTGAAATCATGAACAAACGTCATAGTATACTATGTTGTTGAAAAATTTCGCAAAGTTTTCATTTTTCAAGAAACGTCAAAAATCATGAAAAAACGTCATAGTATACTGTCATCGAAAAATTTCGCAAAATTTTCATTTTTCTAGAAAACGTCCAAAAATATCCCAAAACGTCGTAGTATACTATATCGTCGAGAAATTTCGCAAAATTTTCATTTTTCAAGAAATCGTGTGAAATCATGAAAAAACGTCATAGTATACCATGTCGTCGAGAAATTTCGCAAAATTTTCATTTTTCAAGAAATCGTCTGAAATCATGAAAAAACGTCATAGTATACTATATCGTCGAGAAATTTCGCAAAATTTCCATTTTTCAAGAAAACATCCGAAATCATGAAAAAACGTCATAGTACACTATGTCGTTGAAAAATTTCGCAAAATTTTCATTTTTCAAGAAAACGTCCAAAAATATCCCAAAACGTCATAGTATACACTATGTCCTCGAGAAATTTCGCAAAATTTTCATTTTTCCAGAAATTGTCCGAAATCATGATAAAACGTCATAGTATAGTATGTCATGGAGAAATTTGCAAAATTTTTGTTGTTCAAGATAACGTCCGAAATCATGAAAAAACATCATAGTGTAGTATGTCGTTGAGAAATTTTGTAAAATTTTCATTTTTCAAGAAAACGTCTGAAATCATGAAAAAACGTCATAGTATACTATGTCGTTGAAGAATTTCGCAAAGTTTTCATTTTTCAAGAAACGTTCAAAATCATGAAAAAACGTCATAGTATACTGTGTCGTCGAGAAATTTCGCAAAATTTGCATTCTTCAAGAAAACGTCCAAAAATATCCCAAAACGTCATAGTATACTATATCGTCGAGAAATTTCGCAAAATTTTCATTTTTCAAGAAATCGTCTGAAATCATGAAAAAACGTCGTAGTATACTATGTCGTCGAGAAATTTCGCAAAATTTTAATTTTTCAAGAAATCGTCCAAAATCATGAAAAAACGTCGAGAAATTTTGCAAAATTTTTATTTTTCAAGAAAGCGTCTGAAATCATGAAAAAACGTCATAATATAGTTTGTCGTCGAGAAATTTCACAAAATTTTCATTTTTCAAGAAAGCGTCCGAAATCATGAAAAAACGTCATAGTATAGTATGTCATCTAGAAATTTTGCAAAATTTTTGTTGTTCAAGAAAACGTCCGAAATCATGAAAAAGCATCATAGTGTAGCATGTCATTGAGAAATTTCGCAAAATTTTCATTTTTCAAGAAAACGTCCAAAAATATCCCAAAACGTCATAGTATACTATATCGTCGAGAAATTTTGCAAAATTTTAATTTTTCAAGAAATCGTCTGAAATCATGAAAAAACGTCATAGTATACTATGTTTTCGAGAAAATTCACAAAATTTTCATTTTTCAAGAAAGCGTCTGAAATCATGAAAAAACGTCATACTATACTATGTTGTCGAGAAATTTCGCAAAATTTTTATTTTTCAAAATAAATTCCTTCATGAGATCCTATTCTATGATGTTTTTTATGATTTCGAATGTTTTCTTCAATAAAGAAAATTTTGCAAAATTTGTCGACGACATAGTATACCATGACGTTTTTTTCATGATTTCGGGCGTTTTAATCATTTCGGACGTTTTCTTGAAAAATTAAAATTTTGCAAAATTCCTTCATGAGATCCTATTCTATGATGTTTTTTATTTTTACGGACGTTTTCTTGAAAAATGAAAATTTTGCGATATTTCTGAACAACATATTATACGATGAAATTTTTAATGATTTCAAACTGTTTGGTGAAAAAAAGAATTTTCATATTATTTGGGACAACATAATAAACAATGACATTTTTTCTTGATATCGGGAGCTTAGAAATTAAATGTAATTCAGTCTTATTGGTCATTGTTACATCACACTTGCAATACACTATACAATGAAATTTGATGTCTGCTTTCAACCCATCAAACATAAATATAAAATACCCAATATACATTTCTTTGTATGATGCATTAAAAGTGTAAAAAAAAGTCATACTGCATGAAATTTGTCCAAATAGCTAAAAGTATAGAATGTCATATAGCTAAATATAGTCAGGCATAAAAATGTCTTGGAACAGTAAAGCATAAAGCAAGTATAACATTCTGTTTTTTTAAAAGTTTTAGAATTGTACAGAAGATTTGACAGAAGATAGAGTGGCTGTATTCTGAAACACAGATATCAGCCATAGTGTTGAAAACTGAGGCACAGTGGCGCTTTTCCAGTCTGAACCTGTTTCTGCCAGGAAGCTCATGAACGAGTCAATGACTGAAGGCCTCATTCAGGGGACACGTGTCAGAGTCAGTGCTCAGTTTACTCATCCACACGGTGTCTTCACATCATCTGCCAACGTCTCATATTCCCTCAGCTTCAGGTTGAGAGTCAGTGAGCTGGATTATTATTTTGTGCGGCAGATGAATCAGATCTGGCCACCTGCCATTATTGTTCTGTGCCTGTCAATGGAATCTGCTGCAGGCCAGGCTGCTCAGGCCAGTGCCACACACACACACACACACACACACACACAGGGAAAACCAATGAATCATTTCAGGATGTGGAGGACGGCTGCTCGATACCGAGACTTAAGCCAAAGTCCAAAAAGCTAAAGAGTCGATGCATCACATGAAGCATGATGAGATCATTCAGATGAACTGCACCTTGCACCTCACAGTCAAAGAGCCAACTTTGCAGTTCAAGTTTTTTTTTTTTTTGGAGAGGGGGGGTGGAATGGGGGGGTTACACACTGTTTTGTTTTTATCTCAAAATAAAGAGACTTTAAAACCCATGACCCTGATGGTTTTCCGAGTCTGTACAACCCGACAGTCTGGGCCTCTGGCAGCGTTAGTAAGAGCTGATCACAGATGGACCTCGATCAGCTCGAACTCTAAACTCTGTTTTCAGTCTGCTCTTAAATACAGAGAGGGAATTTATCTGATCTGCTCCTATGGATGTTTGGAATTGTGAGTAAACCTGCGTTCTGAGAGTGGAGTGCTGGGAGCAGGATGATCTGGGATCTGGGATCTGGGATGATTAGATTGTGTAGGTGTGTTGGTGTCAGACCATTTACAGCTTTGTATGTGAGTAGAATGATTTTGAATTCAGTTCTAAATGTCACAGGGAGCCAGTGCAGTGAAGCTAATATGGTCACATGGAGATATGATCTCTTCTCCTGGTTCTGGTTCTGGTTCTGGTCAATACACGTGCAGCAGCAGCAGCAGCAGCAGCAGCAGCAGCATCTCATTGTTACAATGATTTTTAAAAAAGTATAATAAAAAATAATTAAAATTATGGCATGATCAAATGATTCCTAAATAACACTTGAACCACAGAGCCGCACGTGGTGCTGGACGGTGGAGGCAAGAGGGGCGGGGGGGAGTGGTGGGTGTGAGAGAGTGAGTGAGGGAGAGAGGGAGGAAGGGAGGGAGAGAGGGAGGGAGGGAGGGAGGGAGAGGAGGATGCGAACAGACACTTTCTCCTCTGATGCTTCACAGAACAAACGGATCGTTTCTCCTGCATCAGCGTCCTTACTGAAGCTTCAGAGGATTCATCAGGAGCCACCAGGCGTCGCGTGAAGCTGCAGCTGTGACATCATCATCAGGTGTGACATCATCATCATCATCATCTCACACAAACGATTCAATGAGCAAACTGACCACAGTTAGTTTCTTCATACAGAGTAACATATGTGTCAGTGACGTGACGTACAGGAATAATTCTGCTGATGCGGTGATTTTTAAACGCAGATTCGTCAAAGTGTTGAAGCGTTAAAACAAAAAAAATCCCTGTGTCCCAGCAGGACTGTCATGAATGAGGTCTACTGTGTGTGTGTGTGTGTGTGTGTGTGTCTGTGTGTGGGGGGGCTGTGCGACTGTGCCACACAACAAAAGGATTGTTCTCTGACATTTTGTCCCACACACACTCTTTCACACTGTGTGGATTAAAAACCTGCACTTGTTTTTGCTGAAGTTGGATTTTTTGTTAAAAATAAATAGTTTCTATTTTGATGAACACGTTTTTTTGTAGACCAGCGTTTCCTCGGCGCCGACAGGGACCGACTGTTGATGTAACGTAATACTTCCTGCCTCCTGAATAATACATGGAGACGCACGCTCTCCCTGACCATCATATACTGATCTGCTCCGTCTCTGTCCAGCTCGCTGTCCTCCGCGTCAGCGTTTTGTCTGAAACCTCAGTCCCTGCTTCCTCAAACACACTTCACCTCCATCATCTCTTCTTCTCCTCAGGTGAAGCCATGGGGAACAGTTCAGGGAAATCAAAGCGTCACAAACACGCCGACGGCGCCGCCGCCTCCAACGGTCGAGCCCACAAAGACAACGCCAGCGGGTATAAAACCTCATCCCTGGACTCGCTGAGGTCCCGGGTGGAGGAGCTGGAGCGGGAGGGAAAGAGGAAGGATGAGGAGCTTTGTGCCAAAGAGCAGCAGATCCGAGGTCTTCAGGAGCAGCTGGCCAAGCTGAGCGAGGAGCTGCAGAACAAATGCATCCAGCTCGCTAAGCTGCAGGACGCGGTGAAGAGCCAGAGCGGCGCCGCCGCCGGTCTGCCATCACGACCTCCTTCCATCAAAACCAGCGGCAAGAGCAGCCCCAACCTTGGCGTTCGCATCAAGGAAACTCTCAACCGGAGGAAAGGCGCCAAAGCTGGTGTGTCAGCAGAACCCACGTCCAGGACCTACGACTCCAGCGGCCTGCCCAAGTTCTCCTTCGAGAACGCCCGGGTACCGAAGGACACAAGGTGAGATGTTGTTCTATTTTTTTAAAAGGAAGATTCATAACACAAATGGAGGTCAGAGGTCATAGGACACATGGGATTATCCTTTAGGAAATGAGAGAAGGAACTACGGTCACCAGGTTTCTGATATCAGCAGTACATGTATGTTGAAGCAAGAACAACAACAACTTCTGTAGTTGCACCACAGCAGGACACACACAGGTTTTATGAAGAAGCCAACATGTGCTGAGACAATGCATCATTTCATTTATATCGTACGTACATTTATCAAACCAAAGCTGCAACAACAACAACAACAACAACAACAACAACAACAACACAGCTTCAGGGTGGAGGAGTGAGGTCCAGCTGGTTCCTGAAGCCCACAGTGATCATAGATCACAGGAGATAAGGTGGATCCACAGATCAGCCACCGCCTGCTCCGCTCACCTCTCCTGACTCATCTCACCTCGAGGTGACGTCTTCTTCTGAAGGCTCCTCGCCACAGCTGTGAAAACGCACAGCCGACAGCTCTGACAGCTCGCGGTGATTTTGTGTTTTCACTGTGATTGATTGTTGGCCGGAGACCGGAGGCTGTGAATCGCCATCATTTCACACGGGAGACAAAATATTTAACGCAGAGTAACAGATCCACCGAGCAGTGGGCGCACCAAGGGTCTGTAACCAGCAGTGGGCGCAGTTAATGGAATCTGTCAAAAGTGCGACAGCTATACAGCGATGTGACCTCGGCATTTTATGTAAACGAACCCAAGAGTCACAGTGCGTCTAAGAAAAAACATACACATCTCAACTATCTAAACATACATTGTCATTAGTTTCTTATTTAACGAACATAAATATAATATAAAAGCCACATTTACATAATTAGTCCTAATTAAAATGGACTCTGAGTGAAAGTTAATCATCCATCTCTTGCTTCTGTGTGTGGACAGTGTGAAGAAGCTGCTGACGGACGCCCTGAGCAGGAACCAGTACCTGAAGAGGCTGGAGCTGCAGCAGATTAAGGACATGGTGGAGTGTATGTATGAACGAACCTACCAGCAGGGGGAGTCCGTCATCACGCAGGGCGAAGCTGGCAACCACCTCTTCGTCCTGGCAGGTACGTTCACTCCTACCCCTCAGGTCTACTTGTCATTGTGACATCACGTGTACAGTGTCATCAAGGTTCAGGTCGACCCCCCCTCTCCCCCCCGCCCCCCAAAAAAAGGTTGTTCATTAACTGTCCAAGTCTGGTTCATGTGAAATGGAGGAGTCCAAACTCAGCAAGCAAAAACTTGAAAATGGCGGTGGTCATATGGAGACCTGCGGCCATGATTGTTGGTCAAAACACTCAGAAACTCACAACAAGAGTCTGTTTGGACACAATGAGCAACACAAACACTGGGGCTGTGTCCGAAATCGCCCCCTAACCCCTATATAGTGCACTATATAGTGAGCATGCCATTTTGTAGTGGTGTCCGAAACCTTAGGGATCATAGCATGTCCACTATATAGTGCACTCAATGTATCCCACAATTCACCGCGAAATGTAGTGTACATCCGATGGTCACTAACCGGACCAAGATATCCCATCATGCATTGCCAGAAATTCTCTGGGCTGCGCGGAAATGAAAATGGCGGACGGACGGGAGGGAAACAGACATAAATATTATAAAATATAACAAAATACGAAAATAAAAAGTACAGGAAAGTAATCAAAAGCCTCTAATTTAATAAAAATGCAGTGGTAAACAAACAAGGATTTTGTGAGACGACAATAATGTGGTACGTTTTAATTGTGCGACAGCGATGACGTAATTACCGGCGCCGAGAGTAGTGTCCGAAAGATTTTTCTGTTGAGCTCACTACATAGTGCACTACATTTATTTCCCTATGTAGGGAGTAGGGAGTAGGGGTTAGGGGGTGATTTCGGACACAGCCTGGGGCTTGACTACACCAGGAAGCAGGGGCCAACAAGAGACAAGCAATCAGGTGATCAGAGAGGCGGGACTAGAGGAGGAAGTAAAACTGACAGCACACACGACAATCAGGGGAAATACCAAAATAAAACAGGAAATACATTAAGTCAAACGCAGACACATTGACTCTGGAGTCAGACGACGTTTAGTTTTCACTTTCTTCAGGGGACATTTTTTGTTTTGTTTTGTTGTTTTGTTCTCGTCAGGCATCAGATTTGACTTCCTGTCTGAGTTTTTGGGAAGAGTTTGGGAACAGGCCACTTCTTGGATCTTTGCAGTTGCACCTGGATGTTTGGTTTCTATCAGAGAAGCAGAGAAAAGCTGCATCTGGAGTCGACAGCTGTAATTTAGCTGCGACTGACCAGTGGTTGCTGAGCTGGAGGTCAGAGGGTCTGAAATGAACAGCTACAAATATGACATTGGCAGAAAACTCGCAGTCAGTCGCCACACGGGCCCGTGGTTATTTTCATTCGACTATTCCTGGATACACAGCTTTCACCGTATCGTGCAGCGCGTCTGACGACGAGCCAATCAAATCAGAGCAAAACTCCAGCTCCAATTAGGGCGAGCTCTCTATTGGCTCTCATAAAGATGGATAAAGATCTGAACGTTTAACTAAGCTTTTGAAAGATTAACTAGCTTCATGTTATTCTTTGAAAAACAAATGTGGATTTTAATTGTTTTTGGCCGTTTCAAAGTTTCCTTGGCAGATTCCGATTCAGATGGTGTAAATTCCTCTGGTTGACCAGGACGGACGAGCAGCGGCGGGAAGAAGTTAATTTTGGACGATAATGGACTCGAACCGTCGGCCAGACACAGAGTCATGTTACATATGAAGGGTCCTCGTGTTTCACTTCAACTTGTGTTTGTTTCTTTACGTGAATAAAAAAACACACACATATATATATATATGTATACATTGCTGATGTTGGAGCTGAAGCATCTGGATGAATAAGCAGCTCTTAAACAAAGTGAATGATGTGAACACGTCATTAGCTTGTGTCTGTAGCGCGTCTCTGTCTCTGTCTCCCGCGGATGTTTGTCTGTGTCCTAAATAAGCGGGTTTGTCTATTGATTGTCCTTGTTTCGTATTCACAGAGGGGAAGCTGGACGTGTTTCAAAACAACAAGCTGCTCACGTCGATAACAGTGTGGACGGCGTTTGGGGAATTAGCCATTCTGTACAACTGCACCCGCACGGCATCAGTCAGAGGTAACGTCTTTATAAAGACTACACTCAAACAGGTTCTGTCGCCCACCCCACACACACCTACTAGATCAATACCACTGATCGGTTTCAGTTCCAGTTTCCCCTGGAACACGGGGCTGACAGAGAAAAAAAAAACACAAAGTGAAGGTGAAGCATGTCCAGATGTTGAGGATGTGTCTTCATATGGACAGTCTCCGGTTGTGTGATCCATGTGTGACAGCGGCCCCCGGAGGTCACGTGTGAAACATCTGTGAGGAGACGCGATCAAACGTCGCCTCACACACATCTGGCAGGCTGCTTCCACAGATCCAATCTGGAGATCTCCTCCTGCTGATCTTCCTCGTTCATGTGGAGAAGAACCGCTGTTAAACAGGTAGAGACAGGATGAACTGCAGTCAGATGTTCAACAGGCTCAACCTGCTGCCAGTGAAGGAACCTTCATCATATCCACAGCTCTGCGTTCTGATTGGGTTTCACCTCTGTGGCGTTTACAGAAGTTCATACCATGTGGTATGTGAGCGCTCTTTGTCTGCGTTTGTATATTTAACCAAGTGCCTGACTGGTGGCCCTTGAGGGAAGGTCACTGAGTTGACCTCTGCAGTGAGGCTGAACTGGAAACATGGCGACAGCTTGACGAGCGTCTTTGTGTTTTACATGATATCATCTACAGATCGGGGGGCGGGGTTTAATTATTTGTCCTTATGATTCACAGCGGTGAACAAAGTCCGGACCTGGGCTTTGGATCGGGAGGTGTTTCAGAACATCATGAGGAGGACGGCGGAGACGCGTCAAGAGCAGCACCGCAACTTCCTGCGAAGGTCAGACCCAGTGTGCGTCGAACCTTCACACCGTTTCTGATTCTACGATTCGACACATGATGTCAATCAACAAAAGCCAATTAAGAATAAATATGGTTAGCGGACAGAAACACAGACACATTCCTGTGCATCTAAACTCTCACTGTGTGTGCTACTGATGGAGAAGAACCTGGAGCTGGATCACAGGAGCAGAGCTGAGATGATGTTTTCACACTGACTGCAGCTCTGTCTGAAATCCACCAGGTGTGCAAACAGAGATGAATGTTCATCATCTGTGTTTCGTCTTCTTCTCCTCAGCGTTTCCCTCTTGGCCAATTTACCAGAAGACAAGCTCAGCAAAATAGTGGACTGCCTGGAGGTGGTAAGTCCACCTGTCAAACCTGTCTGTAATTCCGCCGGGGGAGAGGGGGGGGGGGGGGGGGGGGGGGGGGGGGGGGGGGGGGGGGGGGGGGGGGGGGGGGGGGGGACAATTTGACTTTTCATTGTATTGCACAACCCTCTGGCAGCTCGACATTTGCAGATAGCTGCTGTCAAAATATCATTAGCATTTGGCCATATACCATTACTGCATGTCAGCAGATTCCGTCTCCCGCCAGTCGGCGAGAGCTCGCAAATGAGCTTGTTGACGAACAGAGCCGATGTTATTCCTGTCATCGCCGGCCGCTGTATATTGTTACCATCATTATTTGACCAAGGCCCCAGAAAGTGTTTATTCAAACGAGGGGGGGTGGAGGTGGGGGTGGGGGGGTGATTTGTAAAAGATGTGCGAGTGACAGGGTTTTGGTGTGAAAGGGGAACGTGGGCAGGAGAAGGACCTGCTTCCCTTCTCCTTCCATTCTCCCAATGAACCAACTCCAAGGACGTTTATTCCCTGGTCGACTCGCTGCTTCTCTCTATGGGAGAATTTCCTTATTCAGTCGTTTCTGATGGAGGCGGGTGGCGGGTGGAGGTGGGGGTTGGGGGGGGGCAGAGGGCTGTAACCTAATAGTGGTGCAGATGTTCGTCGAGAACTTGCCAGATAATATTGAAGCTTCTTGTCAAACAGTGGGGGAATGGAATTTGGTGTGTGTGTGTGTGTGTGTGTGTGTGTGTGTGTGTGTGTGTGTGTGTGTGGTGGGGGGGGTGGGGGGTGGTGTTCACCTTCTCCATCAGGTTTTCAGCTCTGATCTGCAGATTGGAATTTGGAACTGGAAAGATTCAATAGCTGAAAAACAACCAGCTGTGTGTGAAAGTGAAAACAGACGACAGATAAAAATAACCTCCGATCTTTTCCTCCGCTCGCGATCGAGTCATGTGACATCGACCCAAACACACGGAGAGGGAACAACTCCCAGTTAGTGATATCATTCCCTGGAGTGGAAACACACAGGTTGTGACAGATGGGAAACACCAGTAAAGTCGTTACAGGTCTCTGTAGCCACTGAGTGGTTTGTGACGTGATGTTATCGTCCCATCCTGATCAGATTACGACGCAGAACACAGGAGGTTGTGGCTGAGAACAGGAAATGGTCGACGCAGTCCGAAACGTCGGCTAGCTTTTGTGTTTGTTCACTGGCAGTGAGCAGTGAGTTGTGTCACTTCAGATCAGTGTGAATCTTCCTCTGATCTGATGATCTGGTGATGTTTGATGTTGTCGTCTCACATGTTGTCGTGTGTTAGCGTCGACTCTCCCGATGCGTAAACAAGGAAAACGGCACTCGTGTCGAGAGTCTCAACAGTAATGGGACTGATGGACGTTTCCACGTGGTTGGTCTGATTTGTTCGTTCGGGTCTTGGTCGTCGCGGCTGCAGGAGTCCTGGTCCTGGTCCTGGTCCTGGTGAATGAGACCCGGGTCAGAGAGTTCAAACAAATGGATACCTGTTTATTTCCCTGTCGGTGTGTACGTTCCCTCTCACCGCTGTGAGTCGTTCCGGCAAAGTGATGTTGTCCAGAAGGAGCGATCTGATACCGGGATACACTAATGTTGTGTACTTCGCCTCCACTTGTCGTGACATCACACACTATATGTGGATATGTCATTTGGTACCATGGCGACTGAGACTGTATTGGCTGGGACTAATATCTGGTAATGGACAGAAACGCTGCCTCATGCTGCTGTTTCCTGTTCATGTGCAGATTTTAAATTTGTTTGTGATTCATGATATCGACAAAAATAAAACGGACGGATTATTTGATTTGTTGAAAAACAATCATTTTATTTCTGGTATATTATCAGTCTACATGATGTGAATCATCACCGCCTGAACTCCAGCGCTCGTCCCGCAGGGAACCAGCTACCAGGAATCAGCCCGACGGGGTCGATGGGTAAATCAATGTAAAGCTTCGCCTCTGACTGATGTCTCTCTCACCCCCCCCCCCCCCCCCCCCCCCCCACCCTCTCCCCCGTCTCCCCCTCTGCCCATCAGGAGTACTATGACAAGGGGGAGTACGTCATCCGCGAGGGAGAGGAGGGCAGCACCTTCTACATCATCGCACAGGGGAAGGTAACGTGTCTGTCTGATGACAAAGCGCACAACATGACACACAACATGACACACAACATGACACACAACATGATTCAGTTTGTGATTAAAGTGAGAACCATTAAACTGCACTAACTCTAACTATTTATTCATATTTCTACCTCAGTGAAACGGGAATCTGTTTGTTTTGTTTTCAGAGTTAGCGTCTTGTAAACAGGTTTATGACCTATTTAGTTTTATGACCTGTTTATGTTCATGTTGTGGGCAGAAGCAGCAGCTGTGTGTGCGTCATTACCTGGAAACTCACAGTTTCTGCCCTAAAGAGACGACTCTTTAACTCACCTGAGCTTTAATCTGAGTCCAGAGTCCTCTGCTGGTCGCATGACGTCATCACTGCCGCTTTTCCCACCATCAAACGCCAGCGCTCTCCCACAGGCCAAAGGTCATCCTGCGAGTGAATCAGCAACTCAGTCACAGTGGAGATGATTTAACGCCACTTTATTTTTTTTTATTAATGAACATTTATGCATCTCAATCAATAGAAATAATGAAATAATACAAAATAATTCAAAACAATAAGTGAGGTGGATCAGTGTGTGTGTGTGTGTGTGTGTGTGTGTGTGTGTGTGTGTGTGTGTGGTGGTGGGGGGTGTTGGAATCTCATACCAGCTGTCTGTCTGATGAATCGGTAACCTGATGCCGCGGAGCTGCAGGGATGACGGTGGGGAGGGGTGAGGGGGTGGAGGGGTGGGGGTGTGGAGGGGTGGAGGGGTGAGGGGTTGGGGGCTCCCCACTGGGGACTCTCAAAATGCCATTATGAGCCGATATGAGAGACAGCAGCTCCTCAGCCAATCAGAGCAGAGAGACACATGTTGTTTGTGAGGAAGCGGACTAATACAGGAAATGTCTCAGCCAACCACCACCACCACTCCCCAGCCCCCTGTACCCCCTGACCGGAGAGGGAATAACCCCTGGGAGCGCCTGCCACCAGGAAAAACAGGGGAAGTGGAGGTCACAGAGGTCAAACGGGACACTTAGTGAAAACACACCCCAGCCGTCGTGGCTATGATGTCATCGAGGCCTCTCTCCGGCAGGAGGATGCCACGAGTGGGATGAGTGACCTCGACCGGGGTTCACCGCCCGTTTTTACAACCTTGCAAATTACAGACGAGTTTCACAACGTCAAGGCTGCAGCAGAGGTTCTGTCCAGAACCACTCCGGCTGGAACCGGCCTGAGACGCCACTCATCTCGTAACCCTTCATGTTCCCACCTCAGAGTTTTAACACTTTAGTACTGAGGGTGGGGGTCGGGGTCGGGGTCGGGGGGCGGGGGGAGGTGTGTGTTCCAGCAGTGAGTGAATGTAAGAGTCCAGATGTTGTTGTTGTTGTTGTTGTGCAGGTGAACGTGACTCAGACCACTGAGGCCAACAAGGCGCCACAGGTCATCAACACGCTGCAGAAGGGCGATTACTTTGGGGAGAAAGCACTGATAAGGTAAAAAGAAAAAAAAAGGGACGGATGTGAAAACATTCTCTCTTTCTGCATCCATTCCAAATGTTAAACATCCTAAAACATCTGCGACAGTGACGACGTCAGGTCAGCGAACATCGTGGCTGAGGAGAACGGCGTGGAGTGTCTCGTCATCGATAGAGAGTGAGTACAGGCAAACTTCTCCCTCCAGAAGAGCTTCTCTCATGTGAGGAACCACATCTGTCAATCACATGTTGACCTTGTCGCAGGACGTTCGACCAGACGGTCGGCACCTTCAACGAGCTGCAGACGTACCTCCAAGGCTACGTGGCAACGCTGGATCGCGACGACAAGAAGAGACACGCCAGGTAGAAGCAACATCACATCACGTTCAGTGTTCAAATATAGAATCACGTAGAGTAGAAACAACACACACCCACCTTTTAGACTGATTCAGTTAGGCTCAGTCGTTGGAGGACGTGTGGACAGACCTCTGTCTGTCTCTGTGTCCGTCCAGGAAGTCGGTGTCGCGTCACCAGAGTCAGCCGCTGCCTCCTGACGTGGTCCAGCTGAAGGACATGGTGTCGGCGTTTCCTCCATCCAGGCCCTTCGACCACCTGGAGGTCATCGCCACACTCGGCGTCGGCGGCTTTGGACGAGTGGAACTGGTAAAAGTGTAGAAATCAACTACTCAACCATACGTAGAGTTCCATATCTAAAACGAATGAAGCGCCTTTCCTCCGTCTGCAGGTGAAGGTGAAGGGCAAAGACATCACCTTTGCTCTAAAGGTCATTAAGAAGAAGCACGTTGTGGACAACAGGCAGGAAGAGCACATCCACTCGGAGAGGAAGATCCTGGCCGACGCTCGCTCGCCTTTTGTCGTCAAGTCAGTCTTTCCCCATCGTCCTCTAAACGCATTTCCCTTTTTTTCCCCCCATTTCCTCCACGATGAAGCTCGGCTCCATTACTCTGAGAAAACAGTGAGACGCTTATGAGCTTTTGATGAGATCAGAGTCGAGGCCTCGAGCAGATTGCAGCGTTGCATTGTGGGGAATATGGAGACGTAGCTTCTCTTAGCCTTTTGTGAGCTCACCGATGATGCGATTACAGCGAACGCAGTGGAACAGTGTCCGATATTAAAGCCACTCGTCAGTGTGTGGAACGCTCTGACCTCCTCCTCACACCCCGTTTGACCTTTTCCATATGTTTGGTCCGTTTTCTGTCTGTCTGCATATTTTCAATCTGCTCCCGACAATGAAGATGAAAATGGGGAGACGTGTCCACTGTCTCCAGTGTCAAAGAGAGATTCTTGAAACACGCGTCTTGTTTAATTACAAAAAATGTCCTCAAACAGATCAGTCGCTAACGCGTTCGAAAATGCCCATCGAAAAAAAACATCAGTCGGTGTTAGGCTGAAGGTTAAAACCTCTCAGTGTGAAGCTGAACTCGTCTGTGCTTTCGTCACTTCAGACTGTATCGTACGTTCAGGGACGATAAATACGTCTACATGCTGCTGGAGGCCTGTCTGGGTGGAGAGATTTGGAGTCTGCTCAGAGACCGGTAGGAGAAAACACCACCGATAACATGTTGAAAAGTCATGATGATTGGTTCTTCTCAGTCGTGATGAGTCTGGGCTCAGGTGTTTCGTGCTCTTCACGGTTTGCCTGCAGGGGGAGTTTCGACGATTCCACTGCCAAATTCTGCGTCGCCTGCGTCACGGAGGCTTTCGACTACCTTCATCGTAAAGGCGTCCTCTACAGAGACCTGAAGCCTGAGAATCTCATGCTGGACACTGAGGGATACATCAAACTGGTGAGAGCGCGTTGTTGGTGGTTTTTGGTGAACCATTTCTCCACAGAGTTTCTACAGTGACTTATTAACTATTGCTTCTACAGGTTGACTTTGGATTTGCCAAGAAGATCAGATGTGGCCAAAAGACCTGGACTTTCTGTGGAACACCAGAGTACGTGGCCCCAGAGATCATCCTCAACAAAGGACATAACTTCAGTGTGGACTTCTGGTCTCTGGGCATCCTGGTGTTTGAGCTTCTCACTGGCAGGTTAGTGCCTCTGAAATCTATGGATCGGTCACACGAGCAGATGATTCTGTCAAAGCTTACTCACAGGCTGGAAACATCTGAAGCATCTTTTGTTGTGACCATTCCACAGTCCTCCGTTCTCAGGGAGCGACCAGATGATGACCTACACTTTCATCCTGAAAGGCATCGAGAAGATGGACTTTCCAAAGAAGATCACCAAGAGATCGGAGGACCTCATACGCAAGCTGTGCAGGTACAACGTCACACCGAGCAGAACAAAAAACAAACAACTGTTTCAATCCCATTAACATGTGATTCCTGATTCCACCAACCTTCTCACAACACATCTCCATGATGAGCGAAGACCTGACGCAATTAGATTATTCATAAATTAAATTGTGTTTTCAAATGACTAATGGACAAATTTACCTGAACAACAACAACAACAACAACAAAAAGATGGTTAAGTAAATGATACAAAACCGCCAGTAATTTGGTGATTTCTCCCTCTGCTGAACTTCCCAGGCGAAATCCCTCCGAGCGACTCGGAAACCTCAAAAATGGAATAACAGACATCAAGAAGCACAGGTACCAGAATCACACGACAACATCTGAGGGTCCAGGTCCAGATCTGTACAAACGAGAAGGACATAGATTTACATGTTATTTACGTGTCCCATTCCAACCTGTGTGTGATGTGTCCCAGGTGGTTTAATGGATTCAACTGGGAGGGACTGAAGGCGAGGACGTTAGCGTCTCCACTGAGAAGAGAGGTAAGAACAGATGTTTCTTCTAACTGCAAATCAGAATCAAATCAAACGACGGAAAACAGCAGGAAGAAGATTTAGCTGATTAAAAAAACATCTTCTTTGTGTATGCAAATTCAAGCTGCTCAACACATTGAGGCTTAATTGATGTCTTTTAAGTTTGGTTATGTTCGTGTGTGTTGGAGGAGGCAGCAGCAGTTTTCCATTCACATGGAGAAACACACTGGGTTCTGCTGGTGTCTCTCTCTGACAGTATCTGATGATGGTCTTCTGAGATGAATGTGGTCTAACGGTGGTTCTCACCCGGATCAGGTCACAGGTCCGACGGACCACAGCTACTTTGACAGCTATCCCGCAGATGAGGACAGTCCACCTGATGAGCTGTCCGGATGGGACATGGACTTCTAGGACGTTCTGCTCCGTCTTCAGGTCTCACATCTTCACACCCAAACCTTCAAGCCTGACGTTCTCCACAGTTTTACTGGCTTCAGCGAGGAAGCGTCACATGTCAGAGTCCGACGCTCTGTAGTTTCACAGTAGGTGATGTTACGGGTCACAGCTTCTTCAGCTCTGATGCGTGTGACCTCCTGAAGCTTCATCTCCTCACACCAGTGGCTTATTATGATTTTACATTCCTCGTTCAATCTACACCCATTTAATACGCTTTTACGGAACCGCTCGATGTTTATTGTTCTCTGGGCCATGACGGCTCCAGATGTGAAATCTGTGACGCAGCTGCCGAGGCTTCATTTCTTACAGCTGAGCAGCTGAGGGGACTTTTTTTTTTTTTTTGATTGGATGTTTGCAGGTTGTTTACGGCTGTGGAGGAAGTGAAATGCACAGCCAAGAAAACATATGGGTAACAAACACAGGAGTAAGAAATCCCACTTCATCTAACAACAACAACACAGTGCTTTCCCAAACCACACAGCCAGCCAGCGTGAGAGAGAGAGAGAGAGAGAGAGAGAGAGAGAGAGAGAGAGAGAGAGAGAGAGAGAGAGAGAGAGAGAGAGCACTGAAGAAGACTGAAGAATACAATATTTACCTTTTAGAAACGAAGCAGGAACCTGCAGGATTCATTAATAAGACGTTGTAAAGAAGTTGTATTTTCCGTTTTTAAACACTGAAGTTTTACAGGAAATTCACTGTCCAGTCTGACACTGTGTCATATAAAGCACAATTATCAAAAGTACACAATTTATACAGCCTGAACTTCATGTAGACTGTAAAAACGAATGGGGAATTTGTAAATATCACACATATATGTATATATAGATATTTACTGTAGGTATGTAAAAAGGTGAATGTGTGTACAGTATGTACAGTGTGTGATATTTGTGTAGATGATATAAGCTCGTCCCTAGTTTTTCCAAACGAGCTGTGGCC
This sequence comes from Trinectes maculatus, assembly GCA_016785345.1. NCBI lineage: Eukaryota > Metazoa > Chordata > Actinopteri > Pleuronectiformes > Achiridae > Trinectes > Trinectes maculatus. The sequence continues at coordinate 234,886 of JAFBJQ010040076.1, read as the reverse complement.
ATAGAGGTTTATCCTTGTTTTGTTGTTGTAGTTCACAAATGTTGCTTTTGTATAATGACGGTAAGAATAAAAAATAAATAAAATACATTTTGTTTGTGTCATTTTGTGCCACTGTCCTTTCAAACCTTCAGGAATAGAAACACCTGATAGATGAGTCTTGCATACTTTTATTTGTTTCTTTGAAGGCTTTGTTAAGGAGGAGGGTCAGAGGTCAGGGGGAGTGGGGGGGGCCCTTAAACTGTTCACCACACCTTCACATCAGTAGTGACAAAGGTCCATCACAGATATAAAAACCATCAACATGTCAGGGCTTCAGTCTCCCTGTGCCAGACCACACCTCCACAAGATATGCAACATACAGAAAATAAATAGATGCATGTTAAAGGTCATTTCCATATACAAATATATTTTATGAAGCTTATTGTACAAGCGTTTTAACCTACAACATAACATTTACAAGTTAAGGATGTCGAAAAAAACCACTTTCAAACTGGTGATACATGTTATGATAAACGCCTCTGACACCTGCACTGTGGAAAACATACTGACGTTTAGACCTGGGTCCTCGGCAAACGTCACATCTGCCTCTCAGTTCTACAGATGCACTGCTGAAATCTGTGTTGGTACAAAATGGGAAATATATCAAGTTAAACAATCTGCCTTTAGCTATAGACACAAAATAAATGTCTCTGAAATATGAAAATAGTGACTTATTTAAAAATACACTTTAGAATAAATTCCACCGATGACCATTCTTATCAAAATAGAATGCTGTGTTCACTTTGCAGATGACGTGTTTGTACCATAACAGGCTGCAAAGTGAGCTCAGTCCTCTGACCAGACAACCAATCAAATCAAACCTCTGGAACGCAGAAATCCACCCACTCAAAAGGCACTTCAACGTCAAAGAGACAATAGGATGTCATCAACATATAGGGAGCTATATACAAAAACCATGTACAATCCTATAGAAAAAAAACAAAACAATAATGTTGCTATATTTAACCTATTTGCTCTGAATAGATATTTAGTTTGACAACTGGAGGTTACGAGTTATGACGTGTTAACAGACTCTGAGTTGACCTGATGTAAAGCTAATTTCATCAAATGACTCGCCCCCAATGATTTATATAAAATCCACTTTATACAGTAACATAACAGGGTTATGTGACCCAGCTCTCCCTGATCATTCACTATTTCACATGTTTTGCTCATTGTTCGATTAAAAACAGAAAAACTGGGTTTTGAAATCTCAATGCACAGCTGGTTTCTGATATTTTCATCTTGACTTCCTTTGAGGAGACTCTTTTTCCAACTTGCCACCAGATGAACATGTTTACCATATGTTGAAGACACTTAGGAGCATAAAATCCATAAAACCCTTTGTAAAAAGATGCAGGCACTTTTCAATAATGAGCTTAAGGCAAAACTGATTCCAGACCAGCACTCATTCTGACTAGAGTTTTTTTAAAACTATACTTGATATAAAATTTCTATAAGCATTTTTTTCCTTATAAATGTCATTTATGCTGTAAATACACATGATATTGAACATTATTCTCATCATGACAACATCATGTTCTACACAAAGAAGCCTGACATCGGGCTCATTGAAACCGCTTGTGTTAGTCCTTGATTCCTTGTCGCGTGACTCATTTCTGAACATATCAAGTGTTTCTGTGTTCCACACCTGCATCAAGTGTCAACAAAAGTCCTGCGGTGTAACACATGTGATGTGAAATCCCTTGGTCTTGTTCTGATATGTTTTATCCCTTTATCTTCCGAAACAAAATCACATAAGCTCGAACATTTCCTTGGCAAAGCGATGATAACATGTGTCTGCTTAGAAAAAGAACTGTTGATAAAGACCACAAATGAAAAGTAGCTTACTCTTTCGACTATAATAAACTCTTAAACTGTAGGTTCTGTACAACAAGAGAGCAGTGATGTGATGGAAACACAGATATGTGAGGATACCGACCGTCTACATCACAATTCTGGCTTTGGAATCTAATAATTCTCTCTATAGCAGCCAAGCCAATAATTATACAATAACTTCTCCTATGGTGAATAACACAGTGATAGTACAGACATATATACAAGTAGTAACAAAAAACCATGCAAGTGCGAGCAGAGGTGAGTTTGTAGTAATGACCAGAGATGACTTCAAGCTATGAAAAAGAGAAAGACCAGTATGAGAAGTAAGTTTGAACTGACACAGTTTTTTCCCTTAAAAGTGATTTTTCTTTCATTTGTTTTCTCTCTTATGCCTCAACCTTTATTTTCAAATACTGTTCGGGAGTTTATGATCAACCTGCCATCGTCGGAATGTGGAGATGTGACTTCCCAGTTATCCTCCCTGAGGACAACTCGTGCGATCCGTTCCTTCCCATGAACAGACCGGTCTCCTCTTCACCCGGAACAACAACAGGCACGATTCTCCTCCAGTGCAAAAGGAGTTCGACGTAAGTGAATGACCAAAGAAACAGGAGGAGAGAGTGTTGTTTGGCTGCTTAAGTTGATTTCTGTGGAACGTTAGTTTCATGTGAACAGGCTTTGAAGGAACAAACAAAAGGAAGAACTATCTGCAGGCGCAGGAATCTACAGTCATGTTGGGGTAAACCTTCAGCACCACGTTCTTATCCTCATCGAAGAAGAGGATGCTGAGGGAGGACATCTTCTCTGGGACACAGCAGGGCTCGGGGATGCCTGGGACGACTCCCACCGCTCGCACTATGCTCTGGATGGTGGCGTGATTAGACGGCTTCAGAGCCTAAAGCACAGGGGCACAGCAGCGGTTATTCAACTACGCCAAGAAGAAATAACATGTTTCAGGAATCCTACACAGTTCGACACTATTGAAACTAACTCAGGTGAACGAACCGCTCGGGTTCCACACAGTTATCTGTCAGAGAGGACGCATATGAATCGATATAAATATAAATATCATTGTTGTTGATATTTGTCACAAGTTGAGAGTCATGGTTCCTGGTTCCATGTGATGTAGACGTGTATGCATAACCTAACCCTAACCCTACTGAGAGATTACTGCCCTGCGTACTATTCTATCTATGACCGCGTGTTTCATCTCACACAAACCTGCCGCTAAGTGCTGTGGACAGTACGGTTCCTTTAATGCTCCGCTTTACAGAACTTCCATGGGAACACATCCCACGTGCAGCGGCACGCTGATCAAAGCCAAAGAGCTTGAGTGGCTCCATCTTAGCAGGAACCAATAAGTGACAAGGCTGTTCCCGCACACAATAACCTATAGGCCGCGCGGCTTTTAATAGCAGCTATTTGGCAGCATCTGAAGCTTTGACCTGACAAAGGAGAGGTAACATCACAGGATCCCGGGCCTGTAGGACTGAGGGCCAAACCTCCAGGAGGGGGAGGGCGCTCGCCTCAGGCCCTGGGACCGACTTCTGGGACTAATTACATCCCACTACAAAGGCTGGTGACTCCAAGGTAATGAATTAAGTGGATGAAAAAGCCATACATTCCGGCCATGTTTAAAATACCTGTGATGTTATCTTGTCACCGGGCAGCTGCGGGCTACGAGGGGATTTGATGTTAAATGTCGGACAAAGCGCAGGTTTCTTGGTAAGGTTTGTAAAATTTGTTAAAGCGTCTGCATCTGAGGAGAAACTTTCATTAATGGCATGAATCACTGCTTGTTTCCCCTCAGTCGACCACCTGCTCCTCAGAAACTTCTACATCTCAACAGGACTAGTTTTCATTATCCGGGGTTTGACCACTTGACGTGCACATTTTCCACAGTACAACTTCACCTTGGACTAATTATTATGTTTTATTCAATTATCTAAATTTAGCTCTGATGCATATCTTCAAAGATCTTAATTCCTAAGATATACGCTGGAAGATAAAAGCATGAAGAACGTCTTGCATGTATCCAGTTTACCTTGGCAGTGGAGGACTAAAACAGATGGCAGACATCTCTGTCTGTGTCTTTGTCATTATCATCTATTATAGAAAACAGGCCTTGGAGACTTCTGATGTAAATGTTTTCCATATTAACATAATACAAAACAGTAATAGCAACAATAAACGGGGGGTGGGGTTGAGGGTGGGGGGGGCTGATGAGCCCAAGCTCAAAATGGCCATTTATCTTTTACATGATGTAACCTGCACCGCATGAAAACAGTACAGCAGTACGGGAATCAGGCCCAGCTGTGTCGGCCCACTGGACCAGTGGCATGACCTATACCACGCTATCCAGTGTCAACTCGTTACTCACTGCATGTCTGTTGGTTATGACCAGATCAACCAAAGATTATTTTTAGAAGCCTGACACAGTGAAATGATCCAGATGTTCCAAGAAGAACAGACCTGGTGAACCATCTGGAAAAATAAACATTATTTTATGTAGAACTAATGTGTTGACTACTTTCCCATTACCATGAAAACCTCTTGCTGCGTCCAGAATGACTCTACAATGAACTCTACAAGAGTCTCACCTTCGGCATGGGGAACTGGCAGGACCCAGAGCAATAGTAGGCGTCAAACGACTTAGGTGATATAATCCATTCACTCCATCCGATGTCAGCAAAGTCCACTTTCAGGTACCTCCGCGCGCAGTTCCTGGGCTCATTCCACTGTTTCTTTCTCGCCTTTTTAATCGTCTGCTCGTCAAACTGCAGCAAGGGCATCTTGTGCCGCTGATTCTTGCGAGTCTTTTTCCGTGGCCGACGGGCCTGCTTGTTTTCAAAAGGCTCGTAGGGACTTGTCTCGTCCCACCCGGTCGTCTCGTACGGATACTCGGGCCCGGGGAGTTCATTGTTTTGTAAAGGGAGCAGAACGTTTACAGAGCGCTTGTGTCGGGGCTGTGGCCGTTCCTGTTCAGTGTGGTTGTGCTCCTGCGGTCCCAGTTTGTGGGAACTGTGTGAAACGGGGCCCTCCCCTCCCGGTGAGTGGTGTCTCTGGAGGGTGGCGACCACACTCTCGGGTTCTGATATGGCAGAGTCGTTGGCGTAGACCAGGATGTAGGGTGAGCGGTCAGACAGGAGCTTCTTCCACGGCTGAGGCCCTTGTGACGCAACGTCGATCCCGATAAGCAGCTCGTCGTGATGCTTGGCCTGGTTGACGACACGAGTTATGTCCTTCCACTGCCAAGATATGAAGTCCCTGTAGAGGGTGGACACATTGATCCGAAACTGTCCAAGAGTCCTCATCTTGTTATCCACAGAGGCAAAACTCCAGATGACCATGTGGATGTGGCTGTGCCTGCGGGGGCCGTGGCGGCCGCAGGTTTTGGACCTGGAGCAGACCTGGGTGCCATTTTGAAGGTCTCCAATGTAGTAATGAAGAGTGGCTGATAGAACGTCTTCAGACTTGGTGAGGGACGTGAGGTTGAAAATCTGCAGCTGCTTCTTGTTTATTGTACCTGTGCAAAAAATAATAAATACAGTTACACAATGCTCAACCAAAAAAGTCTCCCCTGTGTTCATTATATGTGTGTGTGTGTGTGTGTGTGTGTGTGTGTGTGTGTGTGTGTGTGTGTATTTACAATGATGACAGTCATTAAAAGGGTAATTTCGCAGAGAACATAAAAACCCTTCCTGCAGATGATGATTCATTCACTGGATTCATGATCAGGACACACAATGCAAGAGGAACATTAGCTTTGTAAATCATGAGCAGCAACAGCATCTCCATCACTGAGGACAATCAACAGCCAACAAAACTGTCAAGTAACTGTAGGTGGAAAAAGCCCTTTAAGCAACAACATCTAAAATTCCTCACATCTGCTTTGTAATGGAGACATAAACCGACCCTGGTTACATTCAACCGAAACTACCGCATTACAACACACGTGTGTTTGCCATTTGGGTGAACTAACCCCTTTTCATGCTATGCTGTACAGCCATCAGACGATAGGAGGCAGTATAGTCCAATTATATTTGACCCTGAGCGTTGCGTGTGGGTCTTTAACAGTGTCCATGTGATAAGAGCACAGCGCAGCCTCTCGGTGGTTCAGGTGTATTAGAACAGAAGCCGTAAACGCCGCAGCTCTTTGCGGAGAACGCGCAGTGTTGCGGCGCGTGCAGCTGCGGACGGAGGCTCGAACCTCTGACAGTCAAATGTAAAGGCGTGCACGCGAGCCAGTCCGCAAACATGTCTGCGCCACATGATGCGGGATCTCCGTGCTGTGGCGCAGAGATGAACGTCAACAGGTTGATCGACAGGTGTATTTCACTCTGCCCCGCGCGTGACCTAAATCAGGATTATAACCCCCCCACCCCCCCTCCAAAAATACAAAAAAACAAAACAAAACAAAAACGACGGGTTTTAAACGTGGCCAAACGACGCACGCGCAGAGTTTGGCGCACTGGTAATGTACCTGGTATGATTGGGATGTTTCTGTGAGTTCACACAGGAGGAGACAGAGGGTAAAGGTCAGAGGGTAAAGGTCAGGGTACGTACCCCAGTGCGCCTTGAAGCTGCGCACGGTGTTGCCGTCCCTGAAGGGGAACCCGGGGCGCTTGTATTTGGCGTAGAGCATCTGCATGTGTTCCGTCATTGTATCCGGTGACAGCGGCTCCTGCTCCTCCGGTGCCAGCTGCTTTCCATCCGCCGAGGGCGTCACATCCTCGGCTCTCCTGTCCGCGGCTCGCTCCGTCTTCAGCATGGCGCTGTATCCGACGCACAGGTAGCTCCAGCCGTACAGCAGCAGCACCGCGGAGCGGGAACACCGAGCCATGCTTTCCCCAAGGCGAGGAGGGAGCGACGGGGAGGGAGGGAGGGAGGGAGGGGGGGTGAAAAGACAAGAGTCGAGAGAAAGCTAACGCGTCTCCGGTGGTGGTGCCTACATCCAGAACATCTCATCAGCTGAGGAGCGGTCCAGCGCGAGCAGATGATACCATCACCTCTGACACCAGAGGGAGGGGAGGGGGGGTGTAAGCCAAGCGTCCAAGCGTCCAGGTGTCCAGGTGTCCCCTGCTTTGGATCGGGGACAGGTCAGGACTGATGGAGGTCCCGCAGTGCGCCGCAGCAGGAGGTGTCTGTCTGCGTGTCTGTGTGTCTGTGTGTGTGTGTGTGTGTGAGTGTGTGCGCGAGCTCCGGGTTGTTTCAGCAGCAGCGTCTCAGCTTTCATTGAAGGTGAAGCGTGTGGTGCTTGGTATTATAGGGCTTGTGGGACCAGCTGGGTATTCCTCTCTCTCTCTCTCTCTCTCTCTCACACACTCCCTCCCTCCCTCTCTCTCTCTCTCTCTCTCTCTCTCTCTCACACACACACACACACACACACACACACAGTGTGGAGTTTCCTGTTCCAGATACGTGTAGGCTCACTCAGCCTGGGGAAACATCATCTCATGTATGAACCAGGAGACGGCGGCTGTTTGACCGGATTCAAAAACAAACAGACAAACAACGACATATTTCATTAAAGGGCATTCCACCGGTTTGGTGGAGTGATGGTCCCTCTGCGCCGCGCGGCTCAATGCGGCGGCTTATTCTGGGCATTAAAGGCTCTCGCGCCTGTTTACTTCTGTTCAATGGGGTTAAGCACTCACATCCTGTGCCATCACGGTCCGATCCGGATGCTTTGCTGCCCCATACCCCCACCACCACCCCCCCCCCAACAGTCCATACAGGCGGGGTTTGGACTCCCCACCCTGCCCCGCCCTCCACCCCCCCACTCCGCACCCGGCCTGCTCTTTCAGGGGCGCTGGGGAGGAAATGATTAGGACATGACCCCGCCCATGGACATCTGATGGCAATAATATTAGCATGCCGCGTCTGTCATAGCAGGCGACACGCTGAACGCGTTTAACCCCTTCCGCAGCGGGGGTGGGATTTGGGGGGGAGTTACTGAGATTATTGATTAAAAATGATCAATAAATCGATCTTTAGTAAAGAAAACAAGGCAGTGTGTGTTTAACCACATGAATTTAATTTAAAAACACGGGACCACTTCACACATGACTCAGAATCCTGCTGATGACGTCACTGATGACGTCACTGCACGTTATCTCCACAGAGTCAGCGTGAATTCATCAGTGCACTGTCAGCATCCCTCACTGGTCATCATCATCATCATCATCATCATCATCATCATCAGCATCATCCACATGCTCGTACAAAACATCCCTACATTTCCACTACGTCACATATGGTTTGTGTCACATGTGGTCTGAAGCGGAGCTTCACTTGTTTGCTTCCGTCCATCTACGGCTCAAACATGCAGGACCTGTCTACAGATGGGGCCTCTGCTCTCTGGAGCCCAGTTCCGCCTGAGTCCACCTCAGGTTGTGTATATTAGCAGTGGGTCTGGCCTCAGACTAATAAAAGCACGCTTCAGTTCCAACCCTAACAGCTTAAGAGCGCAGTAAACCAAACGAAGAGGGATGTAACCAGTTACGCCAGCCTTTATTGTCAAATCATGACTGTTTACAGACACATGATCTGTCTGGTTGAGGTTTGCACTCTCACGGCGGTAACGCACATAAAACAAAAGCAGCCAGCGCACTTCATAAGTGGCGCACATGTCTGTGTGTCAATCCAATGGTGTTTTTCACTGCCCAGTTATCAAGTGCACAAACGGCTCTTTTGATTGGTCAGCGTTTAACTTTAAGGGAAGTGGGTTTCACTGGTACCTGGGCTCATGAATCAACTGAGGCCTGTAAAGTGCAGGATGAGGCGTTCATGTTCCACCTGGACAATCTGAATTCCTACCTCCAACGTACAGAGCTGGGATGGAGGTCAGATAGTCAGGCGGGGGCGGCTCATGGACTGTGACATGCCCTCGCCTTGAGGTTCAATCCGTGTGTTCACAAAGAGGGCGGGGGAGAAATTACGATGACATTCCCAACACAATCCTCCTTTCACATTTTAATGGGCTCTCATCCCTGTTAGTCCAGTCTGTTGAAACAATAGCAAAGACAAACCTGTTTTTTAACATAAAGAAGAAAATAGACATGACATCATACACACACACACACACACACACACACACACACACACACACACACACATATGTACATGTACAGTATATATACACACACATAATAGGGAAAACAAGAGAAAACCCTGTAACTTCAGCCACAACCTTTCCTAGTTCCTTTGCTCAAACTGCTTTTACGGGCCCAGAACCTGTATCCCGGTGTCACTGCACATATTGTTTCAATGAGGCCAACAGGGTCCAATTCAGTGGAAACAGACAAACAGATGCAGCCTGTGGACGGCCGCTCTGCTATCTGGGTGGTTCAGAGACATTAGAGGTTTGTGTTAAAACAAACTCATTTGTTTAAACCTTGCAACGTTCAGAAATAAATTTCAAGTGAGCGGCTCCAAGGGGGACACGAGATGAAGTATGGCTGCTACTACGTCTGTGTAAAGGAGTACTTCAACAGTTACAACAGTTAAACAAATGGTGTCACAAGACATGAACTTTTATTTAACAGTGTATAACTGAATCAAAAGGTGACGTGTGTATGTGATGGCTGCGTGATACCTGACCTGAGTGGATCTTTGTGGTAGATTCAGTGTATCACTCACTTTTTTCCACCCTGTACGTCTGCAGAGACTTAATTTATGGACAGATAACTTAGGTCCGGTCATTTACTTGCTTTTAGACATAGATAATGTCACCTGCGGTGGAACAGATTCCTACTATGTGTTTCAATAACAAAATGCTAAATTTAAAATGCAAAAATTAAAAAGGATCTGTTTGTTAAAAGTCTTTCTGCTTCCTAAATCATCTCCACTGAACATGGTCATAATCAATGACGTATATGCCGGTGATAAAGGACTTTGTTGTCCTGTAACGTGTGCCTAGCATCTGGGAACATACGGAATGCTTTAAGCCTATTACCCATTCTTCCAGTCCAATTGGAGCTACCGCAGCCTGGGGGAGGACATAAAAGCAACCCCGTCATCTCTCAAAGCTCTTACGCCTTTAATTTGTTTAGACAAACAGCCCAAAACACGCCAGGCCAAACCGGGGAAGGAGCCCGGGGTCCCCGAGCAGGTTCCTGCCCCCAAACCCAAGACTGCTGCTCAGGGAATGACAAACAAAGTCAGGCAAACTGGGCCTGGGTCTTCACTGGTTCTGTAACAGAAGTTACAGTCTTATTAACATGTAAAATATCAGGTTCTCTGCAAGACGTTGTCCCACTAGTCCACCCACTCCTTCCTCTGGGAATCCAGCAGCACCTCCGCCCAGATGGCATGCCTGATACGAGAGGCACAGTTTGTAAATGATGGTGCAACTGCAGCGACTCAGTCAAATTAGAGGCTTCCAGCGCTCTCCAATATGTGCCATATTTATGGACGGTGTCGGCAGCAGCCTCTGAAGCTCAGACTGTTCTGATGTTGTGGTCGTAGATGACGACATGGGTGTAGAGGTCCGACTGCAGAAACGTCCTGTTGGAGTCCTCACCAGGTCCACACTGGAACCCAGCAGAGGCACAGCGGTTAGACTAAAACTCCAACGGGAGTTTTCACTGCAGCTTCATTTGCATAAATCAGTCTTTTAGCTTTAGCATTTTTTTTTTTAAATCAATGAACTGCACCTTTGCCACGGTGCAGAACATTCAGATTTAATGTTAGTATTAAAAACATTTTGTATCACAAGTTTAAAATGTGAAAGAAAATGTTAGTGTTTAAATATAAGCACAAAAAATGAAGGCATTTATTAATAGTAAGCGAGATATTAAAGGGAAGGCCTGATATGGCACAATCTGACGGTGAAGATAATTGTGCAGCCCCACCACTAAGACGTGAAGCCACTGCCAGCTGGGAGCATTTATTTAAGGCTAAGTGTGTCAAAAGCTTCCAGTGGGCGTGGATCCATAGCCAGCCATTACACCCAATTTACACTTTTACCTCAAACGCACTTGTGGGTGTCCTGATAAGTGAGGCACTCCATTGTCAGATTAGGAGTAAAAATGGGAATCGCCGGGTGATGATGAGCATTTATTTATATAGAAACTAAAACATGTCGGTGACACTCATCGTAGAAGCCTGCTCTCTTCAAATGTCAGTTTGATTCTCTTTTTTTTTAAACATTTGGTTAGATTGAGTCAAGCCATTGTCATAAATGGAATATGACAACCCCTCCACTCCCCCAACCCACTTTTTGGCAAGGACAGAAAAAGCGGTCACGGTACGACAAAGGCAGAAAAACAAACAAACCGCCCACAATGAGTTGATGGGAGCCTTGATTTTTGGAAGGTTCCGCTGCGGATCTGGCCACATGAGCAGCTAGTGAGCTCACGGTGGGTTAAAAAGCCGGATGGTTCTGTGCTGCTCCTTGCCGAGCCAACGTGGGCTGAGCGGAGCTGAGCTGGGCTCTGGGCACAGGGGTGGTTTGCTGTGTCTGGCTTCCAATGCCTTCTCTTGTGTTTTTAATAGACAGACTGGTCTGGGCGGTGCTCAACCGCAGCTAGAACACTGCGCTGCCATTTTGGCGATTGGCCTCAAAAACGCAGTCCCCACAGCTCCGTCGGTGATTTCAAAATAGTTCAGCCCCACCAGCGACTTCCCTACCCCCCAGCAAAGAGAGAAACCGGAGAGAAAAAAAACACCGTCTGTCAGTCGTCATTCTTCCAGGGTCCCTGTCAGAGTGTGAGTGTGGTGGAAGCACCTGTCTTGACCTCTTGATCTTCCATTCTTTGTGCAGGTGGAAAGCAAATATCTTTCCCTCCCACCTATTTCTTTCTCTCTCTCCCTGCAAATCGTCCTCCTGCAGCTCGATCTCAAAATGTCTGTTGAATCTGCTGTCAGTTATGCTTCCATTTAAAATACAAATCGGTGAATGTCTGAGGGTTGAAAGATAACCACAAAAACTCCCAGGCCATATAAACAGGACAGTTACACAGAAAATTATTTGTGAAAATAACAAAATTAGTTTTCTAAATGTTTTTCCTGGTGCCACAAAAAGCACGTTTGCCTTTTGCCCTGTGGCCTTTTTGCTTTTCCGAGACATGTTTACTGCTGCACAACAGGTGAAATATCTGCAGTAATTAGCAGGACCATTTGTCTCCCTGAGGCTTAAAAACAAAGCGGGACAACAAACCGCAAAACTTACCGAGGGGTCCACATTCAGAATCTTGTTGTCCCTCTTATTCTCAAAGAGAAGACCGGTGGAGACGTCATAAATCACTTCAAAGTTCGGGCTTGAGTTGGACATGGACACCTGTGTCTTCCAGTTGTAGTAGCTATAGAAGAAATATGACAGTAATTATTAGATAACCGAGGTCATTTTTGGATGTTTTACCACCTTCAGTGATGACACAGACACAGCAAACATGTTTGCTCAGACTTATTTGGAAGTATTACTTTCAGCTGTTTTCGAAACGACTGGAAGCTATACTTATACGTTGCATTGTCTGAGTTCCCCAGCTGTTTTTTTTTATTTTGCTTTTTCAGGCCCGAGCAGACGTTGCTTAAGAGAAGGGATTTCTAAGAAAGGAAGCAACACATAGAAGTCTGCCGTGGTGGTGGGAGCGCGGCGGTGTGGTTATATTTAAATCTGAATTGGGACAATAATTCCAGACATTCATGTCTGACATGCTCCAAACTCCCAGCGAGTTAAAGTATCTAAAGTCAATAAAAATCAAACGCTTCAGGAGTTTAATTTTAGCTTGGACTGTGATTGGCCATTTGTCGTCCTGCAACAGTAATACACAGTAAAAAAGTGGCTAAACCTAGCAAAATAAGCCTTTTGTTATTATTTTGTACAGAAAATAACAGTAGCTAGAAAAAACTTTATAAAGTCCAAAAAATATGAAGTAAAAAAGCACAGAAATCAACAATTCTCAGTGCAAGAAGTGTGAGCACTCTGACCATGTGGCATTCTGGGTTTTTTTGGAACAGTCTCACACAGCAGGAGGCTTTAAATCAAAACATGAGCACCACATTGAGTTCATGACTTAGCGTGTTTCACGGAGGAAAGAAAACTTCACGGATTTCGGAGCATTACGTAGCCAAGCGTTATTGCATCAATATTCAACAGCAAAGCAACCTGCAGAAGAACTTGTCTCTCGGCGAAAGACCGAAAGGTACAAGTCTGTTTCCAATTTGATGTTGAGGGTTCTGTGTTGGAGTTCACCAAGCCAGGCATTTAAGTAAAGCTGTGGCTAATAAGCAAATGAAACCAAAGAAAGGTCAAGATTCCAAAATAAATGGCCGATTAATTTACAGCATCCGATTGGACCTCTGGTCCCATTTCAGGTTGTTTTTTTAAGTCTGTAGAGTCAAAGGGACAAAAATGTTTAGACATTCAAGACTCTGTTTATAGTATGATTTTGAGGGCATGCTTTATTGTTTCACCCCATTAATAGGTTTCGTCAATCTGCCACATCACCAGTTTACTGACAGGAAGCTGCCAGTGGAAAAAAAGAGAACCATATCAATTTGACATTCCTTTGTCATAAAATCTTCTCCTTGTGTTGATGTGAAATACAATGAGGCCGGTTGGGAATTGAAAACATCTCATGATGATGGTGCTGAATGGTGCATTGTTCCAATGTCAAGGTTGGACTCAGCAAAAACAGTTCAGATGAGACGAGCCAGGCATGGAAATAAGAAAACCAAAGACACGATTCTCAAAATTGGTTTAACTTTGTGGGAGAATGCAAAATCTATATTAAATGAGGCCAGATTGAACTTCAGCACCCCGTCTTCTATTCACCAGGTTAATGTGAAACATCTTCATGTACAAATTTCTTATTGTTAATCTATTATCCTGAAACCTGATATTTCTTTGCAGCACCATGACACCTTATTACACCATGAAAATGTTTGAAACCTCTATCTGCAGAAACAAAACTGTGGTAACACTGGTAATAAATAAGGATAATATATAACCCGCATGTCTTCAAGTGTCTTGAGGCTCTCTCAGTTTCTCATTATTAGCTGTTCACATCACTGGAAACACAACTCCCCATGTCACACTCTGAGGCACTGAAAGTTCCTGTAGCGAGCCTTGGCTATTCCCAAACAGCGGTTTGAAGTCCAAGAACAAAGTTGGACCTCTGGGAGGCAGCTCAGTGTAAATTTTGGAAGAGGTGCATTGTGTTGGGGTCTTGAACAGGCTGAGGCTGCAGCAGCCGGTTGTAAATATTGGAACATAACACAATGGAGAGGTTCCAACATGTTGCATGTTATATGCCACTCGCTGTGATGCTCTACTGGAGCCAACACATGATGAACAGCAGATATTAAATGCTTAATGACCCACGCCGTAAAACACAGTACATCTCTAAAGGTATATTTACACCGTGAATGTCAAGATGTTTTCTGCAGGGTCGGTTTCAGAGGGAATCTTGAGTAGCACATAAAACTTGAAAATATTTTGTAACTGTGACATATTAAACATGCTTCCTACAAATATACAAGAACTGTACAGTTAAAAAATATATAAAATTCACCTAATGTGGCTTTTCCAAAACCCACAAATTTAGGAAACGCAAATAGAATTTTTTTGGAGAATGGCCTGTTTTTGAATAGCTACGCAAAGGGCCAGGTACTCTAGCCAATAATAAGAGGTACCAACTGTACTGCTGGTTGAATGGGTTTCCTGTATTGGTCACTTGTCATATTCTCAAGGACAGTTAATCGGAATAACTAGAAAGGATATGTCTCCATGTCATCCTCTGGAGACATGGCGGGATAGCTTTACACAAACACAAGTCCAAGCTCCTGTGAGAAAAATTTGTCTGGTCTCTATTTGTGGACCATATTTCAAGATAATGTGAAATGCTGGACAGACACATTGAGATTATGGCTATGTAATGAAAATGAGATTGCGACACAAAAAGAAACAGTATATAGAGAGAGACATGTCTCATGGGACAGATCACAAATGTCTTGAAATTTGTTAGCTGGTTCTTCTGCACTACAGTTTGTCAGCAGAAAAAAGAATATCCTAAAACACCAGTAACTGCAACACAAAATCAACACTGAATCAAGCAGGCGACTCATAAAAACAAGTTCCGTAATAAAAATTTACTGCATCACATTATCTAATGATGGAGTCACATGGAAATGCCATTGCAAGTTTTATTCTCTACATAAATCCTTTATAGTAAGCTCATCTATTATTAATATACAACAGACTAACACTGGCTGATGTCTGAGATATTGGTCGATCACCTGCTGCCACTGTTCTCCTCATGAAACACGTGCAGTCAATGACTCTGAACAGTGCAAAGTGTATGGAGAAATACAGTGATGCATAAAATTATAAGGTACGCTCGGACAAGAGGGCTGGCATTTTTTCCATCAGAGTTGCCATCAGAGCTGAGAAAAGCAGGTTGAGAATAGACTGCTGCAATACCCAATTACCAAATACAAATTGCGTTTTTTTCCCCTTAAAACTCGGGAGAAATTATATTGTCCGAGGCTAGCCTTCAGACATGTGCATACTTTCTCTCTTTGCAAATTAGATCCGACAGTGTTTCAGTGACTATTTATACCAAAACGCCATACAACAATTAACATTTCTTTGGTCAACCACTTTTATTCCATGGTGAACCACTTACTTCTGCAGGAGAAATGGGACAGATGTGAGATATATTTTGACACCAAACATGAAAAAGACTGAAGGAAATGATGGAAGGCAATGCTGAGAATTTCCTTCATACGTTATTCGGACGTGTTTATTGGATCCACCTCCCTCCCCGTCCCATATGAACTGTCACCAGGGCGACTAACTGCACGGTTGGTGCACATTTGGTCACAAAGAAAGCTCCTGCAGCTGGAGGGCACCACACCCAGACACATGGACCAGTAAAAGTGTGAGAACCTGGATTTGGTGGAAACAATGACGGTGCTCCCTGCACCGGTCCCTGGTTCTCTATGCATTTACCATGGCTGTTTGACACGTGCACTGTGTCCTTTCACTTTCCACAGTCACCGTGCTTAGCTCTATTGTTATCTCCAGGCGGTCATTTTCCAGAGTAATGTCAACAGTCTCATTATAGGGCTCAGAGGAGCAGGAATCCCCGGGCTGAGTGATGTATATCATAAAAGAGCAAATACCTTGCATGTGTATTCGTTCAGCTTTTTTTTTTCTGAAGTGGCTGAAGAATACACGCCCAGTAACTGTTTCTGAAGTTAGTGTTTCCAGTGTAAATCACAAAAGGCCTCTTCTCTCCAGTGCTCAGTGTAATGGGTTGAATTTAACGCGAAGCCTTGTCGGGTTGTCATGGGCCTGATGCAACAACAATTCACAGATATGTAATTTTTTTTACTTATTTTTGATTTCAACTGGTAATTCGTTAATATTTAAGATTCAATTACGTTTCGGTTTCTGCATCATAATGACAAGAATCGCCCAGATAACACACTGAGAATGAGCCGTGACGATCCCACCCAGTTTCAGATGTTGGATGTAGACGACATGGCCGACATGGACAGAACGGACTATGAGACTTAGCAGGAGGTCTCAGAGGTACAACTCCTGGAACAATCAATCAAAAACAGTCCATACAGTATCAGCACCGAGAACCGACAGTCCAACTGGTCCTAACTCTGAGGATCCAGCTTCAGAACGTTTGTGTGCACCATGTGTGAAGATCAACATACATGATGTGGAATGTTCCCACTCAGCAAATATTTATCAAGCCCGTTTAAGGTTGGACACAATGCATCAAGGCAGAGTCGTCAAATCACCGTTGGATCTGGAACAGTTTCTCTTTTGTATTAAAAGTTAATAAAATAGGACAGCGGAGCAAATATTTTCATAGCAGAAAACGAAGCCAGACACACAGGTGCATTGCAGAGGCCGTGCATGGAGGCAATATGGTTTTGGCTTTGGAGGAGACATGCGCTGTGGTTCAGCTGAGCAGATCCATCAAGCTCAGTGTTCGGACTGTTGCCAAATGCTAGAAGGCTTTATGAGATCCACCTTTTTAAACAAAGATGTTTGGACTCACGGAACCAAGTGTGCAGCTATGAAAATGCAGGAAAAATGAATGAAAATCTACTACTACTATTAAAATCAACTTGCTAACCCGTTCCAGTTTTGTGACAGAGGCCAGTGCCAGTGAAAATGTAAAGAGAACAAGAGGAGCATGTGAGATGTTGCCCAGGCCTCTTAAAGGTCTTTACCAAGCACAGTAACTGAGGAGAGGGAGCAATATGGAGAGGGAGGAGGGGAGGAGAACAGAGTGCATAAACAGATGGTCACTTTGTTGGAGAACATTAAATAGACATCAGAGATGCTGTAGGCACATCTGGAGTGGCAGGAAGCTGGGTACAGGGAGATGAAGATCTGTGGGATAATTAGATGAAGGTCAGGACTTTAGTGTGTGCACATTGGTGTGTTTGTATCTACAACGGAAGCTGTCAGTAAAAAGTAATGGAGACATAAGTGTAACATTTTAGTGGTTTTTAAACATGTGATATTGTTTATTTTAAAACGTTTTTTTGTCACTACATGTGCTGTATTAGTTAAAGTCACCAAAGCGAACCAGTTTCAAATCTGTGTCGTCTCTCAGAAGCAGCTTGACAGGAACTTCATCAAATTATTATCACTTCATTATTATCACTTAATATCAGTTTGTGCAAAAGTGTTTTTTTTCCTACATTATTTCCTACATTGCCTCTCATCTGGTGTGTTATTAACAAACTCTTTAGAATTAAACTTCATACATGAAAACCGAAAAATCCCTATTTTATTTTTGATCTTTTTAGTTTCCAAGGAGGTCAGAGGCTGACAACATATGCCCTTACAAATGATGTTTATACGACCCACCCACCCACCCAGTGTGCCTGCGAAAATAAATCATGCCCAGCAGTCGACTGAGTTTACCCCTACAGCAAAGACGCTGGAGGTGACTGACGTAGATGTGAGAGGTAAAAACAATGTATTAGAGTGAACAGGCTACTTACAGCCCTGTTAAAGACAAAGAGCAAGATTTTGAAACTGATGTGAAATTCAAGCAAAGCTAATCTGTCAAACTTCTAAATAGTTAAAACAAAGTGAAATGAGATGAAAGCGTGCGGTGTCTCATTATTTTGCAGAGGGCCATCACACACATTGAATAAAGTAGGACAAAACATATTTGTTTCCCACTCTATTCTGCAGCTCTGAGACACGTTTTACAACCGAGGTAAATTTTTCCAGACACCTCCGACCAATTCCTTTTGATCTTCCTCTTCTTTTTTGTCTTTTCAATTCACAGACGTTGCTCCGGGAGATATTCTGATACTGCTTCTTTTTTTTCTCCTTGAGACATTGCAGACTGTGCATGTGAACCTATCCACCCTTCCTTGCTGGAGGTGGGAGGTAGAGACCAGAGCTGGCGCTGGTGTCGCTGCTCTGTGTTCTTTGTGGCTGAGGAGGAGGAGGAGGGAGAGGATTCAGAGTCTTGCGGTGGGAGGTTTAGTGCACTGAGTGGGCAGCAGCTCCAGCATCTGCTCCCTCTTAGCGGCAACCACACTGGGTGTTATTGTTCCCGACAGAGATGAAAAAACGGGTGGAGGGAGGGGCGGAGGATGACATGGGGGGTGGGGAGGTAGCAGAGCAAGAATCAAGAAACGGGAAAGAAGATGAAAATAAAGTCAGAGAGGTGTATACATCTGATGAGATGCAGTTTAAGTGGTAGAAAAAAAGAGAGAGGGTGGGTGTGGTGTCAGATGTGGGATGGAGGGAGGGGGATGGGGACCTGTCTGAAAGGTGGGGGGTGCTCATAAAAGCATCATTAGGGAGTGGGCTGTACCTCCAGGCATGCTCTCCCAATGACGCACACCTACAGCTTGTAAGGGCTTCCACAAGAGGTCGGGTTCAAGGCCACGAGTTGGGTTGTGTGTCAGAGAACATGGTGAGACACGGATAAATAAAACAGCAAAGATTTACACTCGAGTTTCAAAGACAGAAAACTTTACGAGTAACAAAAAAAAAAACACGCACACACACTGTCGGTGCTTCTACAACTGGCCATCTTTATGATATATTAAAGGAAAACTTCAGAAATCCTTTATGGGATTGCGTCAGAATTATGTCAGAACTTTGCCATGAAAGGATTCGGGAATTTGCCTCAGGCAAGAATATAATGTATATGAACAGACATTTGTGAGGGATAAAAATGTTTAGATTTTTAAATTTATGGCTCCAATTGATGATCATAACGAGAGTCTGGTCTCAGGAGGACTTCCAAGCATCACACAGTCACCCCACTGTGACCTTCTCCATCATAAGATTCACTGAATGTATCCTGGGATTTTTTTTAACCACGGAAGGATCCACCTGTTGGTTCCTTCATTGCTTGGGAA
This sequence comes from Trinectes maculatus, assembly GCA_016785345.1. Lineage (NCBI taxonomy): Eukaryota > Metazoa > Chordata > Actinopteri > Pleuronectiformes > Achiridae > Trinectes > Trinectes maculatus. Next base: position 215,641 of record JAFBJQ010040076.1, on the reverse strand, counting down.
TGGAAGTATGCAATCTTTTTTGAAGGAGCCTTTACGACGGCCTCGTCCTGTTGCTGCGATGCAGTCAGACCTCAAAATTCTGCAGTTAGCAGACAACCTCGGAAAAATCCAGTGAGTGGACTACGAGTTGAAAAATTCAGTTTTTGTTTGCTTTATGAGCTCAGGCTGACTTCTCTGGTTTTGGCCATTTTCCAATAAGTGTGAGCCACTGAGATGATCATAAATCTCTAGTTTGACCAGGTCAAACGTTAGAGATTATTGGACAAAATCTCCATTGAAATACCCATTTGGCTTCTCAGAGCTTCTATGAAGTGACTCAGTTCAGCTTTGGCTGATCTGTACTTGATGTAGCTGCAGTGATGCAGTAGAAGTAGTTTTAAAAAGCGGTGAACATTATGGTAATTTCAGATATAGTTGGCAGATTCGAAGTGTTCGCGCTTGGCCAACTGAGAAAATAAAACCTAAATATTGAGAGCTTCATTTGTAATTCAGTGACACTGGGACACAGAAGGCAATGTTCTACCCAGTGTCACTGAGGCTACACAGGCCGCGTGCCATTTGGCTGAACTCAAACCATGTAATACAACCACTTGTTCTCACCCCCATCTAACTGTGTTTGTCCTCATGGGATTTCTCGCACGTATCTGAAATGTTGGTAATATGTTACTATGCACGAGTATGTGGAATGTGGGAATGGTTTTGGCTCTGGTAATTTGCTGACAGCTCTCTATGTACACAGCTCTCCTGATAGACGAGTTATAGAAGATGTTATCTGCCCCGCTGAGGGATACAAACTAGACTTTAGCTTACACCTGCGAGGTCAGCAGTTCATTTGCGGCTTGTGCTCGACTTGTGCGGCTGGCACTGGTGTATGTGATTGTTCAGTGTACACCTGATGTATCTTGTTTTAATGTTTTCGACTTAACCAGCCGAACTCTGGTTTCAGCCGAACTTTGGTTTCAAAAGTAAAAGGGAGGTAAATGAAAAGTGTGGGGTTTTGGCATCTTTTAAATTTTGGCATATATTAAATGTCTTTTTTATGTCTCCAAAATCATAGTTTTCCAATCATACACAGTCGACAAGATCAAACAGTCTGACAATATTAAATGTTCTAGGGCTGTCCAGTGAAAGCTTTGCATCAACGTAGTTTTTTAATCATCTAAACTCTTGAAATTTCACTAAGCATTGATGGAATCAGTGTGAGGGTTCTTATTTGTACAATTAATCAGTCAATGAGACAATGTACTTATCTATAAATGTATCACATCTATTTATCTGTGATGACAAAATTCACAGTACTTATAGGAAATATGATCAAAATCTCGTGTTTTAAACCTGCAATAATTCTGACTCTGACCACACCTGTCTTGTTCAGACAGGTACAACATTTTGGCTGCTTTACTTCAGCAGTGTGTATTTATTCCACATCTGGGCTGAAGCCACAGCGGCTGGTGCTGTATATACCGACTATACTGGGCCTTTGCGCAGCTCCTTCCAAGCCTATATTGGTCTCCCACGTCAACCTGAATCTTTAATCCTGGATAATAAGATTTCCTTACCCTTCAAATCTTGTCAAATCCCACTCCAAGCAAGACCTCCCCAACCAACATGGACACGAAACAGTGAAAGGAGACTTACCATAAATCCGAACGTCCTGGCATGAGCCTCTTCTTTCCGCTGAAATATGGTTCAAAATCTTGGGTTTTGAGTCTGTGGGCGTAGTCTATATAGCCAGACACTTCCTGTCCATGAGTATTATGATCCCTTATGAAAATGACCGACTGTAAAAAGAGAGAAAAAGAAGGAAACCCTCTGTGTAAATAATCATGGTCATCAAACCTCTCCTGAGAAAAAGCCAGGAAGAACAGTGTCACTTGTTAAACGTGGACAGATAAAGGGGAACTTTTACAAATCCTCCCACTTTCAAATACAAAGGCTCATGTTATACTTCAAATCGGCTTCTCATCAGAAACGAGTCCAGCCTTTGACGCCCTGTGATGGCCTGAGCTCACTGAGGTGGGTTGACTACAGAATATCCTGCTCAGATAAGTGTGTGGGACTTGAGCTGAATCCTTCAACTTACAGCACCTTGAGTCTCAATTCTGTTCCAACACACCTACGACTGGGGAGAGTGTGGAGCCTCAAATGACAAGAAATGTTGCGTTCTGATACTGTATGTTGTGTGAATAGTACAAAGTTCCTGTGAACATTTTTTTTAGTAAAGATAAATAATTGAGGAGTACTGCAGGGGTTCATCTCCCATCATAACGCATTGGTCCCACACGGTGTTGCCTAAACCAAACAACTGAAAAATGAAGTCCATTGTTCTCCTAGTTGAAGAAAAGATGAGAACCAAAAAGGTTTGGATTTTCCAATGCAAAAAAACAAAACATATCCGTCCGTCTCAGTCACATTAGAGATCAGATCTTTGAGGTGAGCTCAGACCAGACACAACCTGGAAAACAAAACGATGACACATGGTTTTGTTACCTGATTCAGACAAAGCAAATGAAAGGCAAGTTGTCCAAATCCCCTCAGGTGACAGTACAACATGAAGTGGTCTTTTCATCTTAACGCGATGGTTTAGATAACACATGATGACAATGGATGGGAAGAACTCCAAACAGGGAACAAACTCAGGTGTGAAGAGACTGTTTTGTCTGCCTTCACAAAAATAAAAAAGCAGATTTTATTAGTCTCGGGTTTGCCTTGATAAAAGAGGACTCTCTTTGTGTCCCACTTTTCTTGTTTACTCTGAGCATGAATGAGTCCCACTTGTCAGACTACAGTAACACAGAAAAGGGATCCATGCAGAATACCTGAGCTGGTGATATCACATTTGTACAACTGTCAGGACGCGGGCCATCTGTGGATCCCTTTACTAAAAATGCATGAGATAACTAGTGCTCCAGAGCTCAGAAGAAAAGAGGGCTCCTTTCTCTGTGTCTCTCAAACGTTTAAAACAGATGCTATCAGGTTCACAGCTGGCTGAAGGCCTGGGCTAGATATCCTATCTACTGGCTTCTGTCCTCCTGCAGCCAGCCTTGAAAAGACATTATCAGGTGGACCAGCAAAAGAGGCCAGTAACATTTGGTAAGTGGCGATAAAAATATCAGTTAAATTGGCCATTGGCAGATAAAATGGAAAGGTCAGTTCACCAAATGAGCCAGTACCTGTTTCAAAAGATAAAGATCTTACTTGATACAGGCTTTGGACCTGGGCTGCTTTCTGACTTTACATATGATTTATTTTGTTCCAATTGCATGCCAATCGAAGAACATTGTAAACCAGGGGTCTTGCTGAGTTTATATAAAACAGACACATGTTTCATATAAATAAGTTTTTGCTATACTTGCAGCAGCAACTAGCAACAGAAGAATAAAGGGTGGTGAGGAAGTGACATGAAAAGTCAAAACTCAAGAAAACAGGTTTATATTTGCATTTAAAAAAGACGACGCAAACCTTTGTTTGAGATAGTACCAGATTCTTACAATCTGTGGCTTTGATCATCATGCATGTAGGTTTTTAAACATTTATCTGATGTGGGTCTTTGGGTGACAATTTTAGTATTCAGCTATATAATTTGCGTGACCTGGGGATTATGTGAGAGTATAAATGGAATGTTTCACAATGTCTCATCAAGTTGTCCAACACTGAAGCTGCTTTAACAGGCGAATCAAATGAACCAAATAAGTGCAAAAAAAAAAAAAAAAATAGAGGCCAGATTGAGTTTGACAAGAAACAACTTTCATATGTGTACAGTTCGTTTTCAGTTTATCTGGACCTTTAAATAAATCTGTGTTTAAAATACATAAAGCACAGTGCTGAAAACTGCTGGAAGAAAAACACATGAATAACTTTTGTTTCACTAACTCACATTTGACAGGTAAGCCAAAGTTCATTCCACTCTCAGGGAAGTGGAGGAACAGAACAGTCCCAGTCAGACTCAGTTCTTTGCTGCAAGCGAGCAACATGAGTTTCCAGCCTCAGTGTTGGAGGGAGCCGGGGGACCTCCACCTCACACCATGGAAAACAAAGTGGAAGCCTTACGTCACCTGCCAGCAATTACCAAGAACAGGTGCTGTGACCTCACAGGGCAGCGAGTGAGAGGCCCCCGCTTTATGGCAAACATCAGGCTGGTTAGTGCCTGAGAAGCTGAGTGGCTCGTGAGTCCCAGGTAGAGATCTTGCCCCTTTGTGATACTCAATATTCAGCTTGCACCTTTCTGAAACTCTCCTGTTTATGTGGACACAGTTGAAATTCCAGCTCCCTGTGAGCAAAAACATCCGTGACCTTAAGATGAAGGCTACATTAAGCCATAAAGAACAGTAGGCCGCTGGTTTCTTTTAAATCTGTGATCCATGCAGTTAATAAACACAACAAAGCAACATAAATCCCCACGGGTGCCGCACCCTCAAAAAATGTTTATGTGCATAGAAACAAACAGTGGAACTTGAGGAGTGTTGACAATTGTAATTACTGAGGTCTGTGAAATCTGTGGACAGATCCCAGGCCTCTTACAACGAGTGGAAACTACACAGATGTGATTTACCTCACAACCCTTTGGCTAATCTTTCAAAGGCCCACGGCTGAAAGAGAGGGATTTAAAAACTCAAGTCAAACAGAAGCTGACAGCAGGCTGACATGTACTTTGTCCTTTGACTATGTCCTACAGGTGAGGACACAATGACTGGAACACCTGACATCCGGTGGCATGAGGAGCACATGTCTGACTGAGTGTATGACTGTAAGTGTTTGTTTGTGTATCTTAACCTGGACGTCACACGCACACGCACACACGACAATACCAATCTGTCTGCCAGCCCCATGTCCTCCGTCCTCCCCCATCCTTCAGCTTACCTCTGCCTGCACCAAACAACCCTCCACCCAATCTCCCTCCCCCCTTCCCAACCCTCCCAACCCCTGGGAACAATCCTGCAGTGTCAGGGAGTCACGCAGGTGTCTTGTGGTGTCAGCTGCCATACTGTTTATTATTGGTGGGCTGTGCTTTAGGAGGAGTCCCGGGTCATCACTAACAACTGTGTAAATTTGTTGGTGTAAGGAAAACATGGCGTGTGTGACAGGACCATTTTCAGGTGAAAGACTTCTGAGCAGTAGTAACTGGCCCTGGAGAACAATAGTAATACAGCTAATTAAGAGTTTACGGAAGCGTTCTGCTTATACCTGTTATTACTAGTGGCCGAAATTGTTCAGTTTCCCTCGAAGGGTGGCTGGCCTCGGCCTCAGAGACAGATTTAGCTGCTCTGATCCTGGGAAAACTCAGAGCCAGTTGAGGTGGTTAGAGCATTTGATCAATGCCCTCTAGCTAACTTTCATTGGAGGTTTTATGGGCAATTCCAGCTGGCAGGGAACCCCGGGATAGACTCAGAGTACACTGCATAGATTATATATGTTGGCCTGAGAACATGGAGTCCCCATGAACGAGCTGGAAAAAGTTGTTGGGGAGAGGGACATCTGAACTACTCTGCTTAACCTGCTGCCACAATGACTAGATTTGGAAAAAGTGGTAAGAATGTATGGATGAAAACATTTCTATATGGGACTATCTTGTCAAAATTAACCTTCTTAATGTTTTCTGGTGGACAAAACTGCAAAAGTCGTAAGCAAACCCTGCTACTGAAACTCACAGATACCACAGTCATTCATGCCTTTTGTATGGACCCACTCTTTGTGAAGTATGCTGGAGTGTGCCTTAGATACAGGCACAGGGTTTTCTGTGCTGACCATAATCTCGAACATACCCTCTCATCATAATAGATGTCTAACTGCTGATAGACTGTAGTCACTTTTCCCAGACCTTCCTACACTCTCTCCTGGCAAACGCCGCCCTTTTCCCTTCCACATTGTATGATACATACTGTATGTATATATAAAACAAGAGGAATTGTATTTTTAAAACTGGTTGATAGCCACATAAATAAAGAAAGAGTAGGGTTTTGTTTGTTTTTCGTTCTGGAAAGAGAGGACCCTTTTTTCATTTCGGCCCCACAGACTCAGTGGCAACTATGCCTTCATACATTTGACTGATTACACTGCCAACACAGCACTTTGAACCCTGTCAATCCTGTCACCATCCAGGATTATGCAGACATCGTTTCACTGAGATACCCAAATACTGTCACTGAAAAGAGGAAACAAAAAAACGCTCTCCAGTTTCGACAACTCTTTGGAGTAATTGTTGAAGCAGGCCTGATGTGCATGCAATAAGGATGGAAATAATCAAAAGACATTTCTTTTCCTTTCGTTTATAATTACAGGGTGTGTCACGAGACAGATGTCTTGGCAACGGCTGCAAAAATGCACAAGTGAACTGTTCAAAAGGACTTTTTGCTCTACACTGTGGTTTCATGTTATATCTGTATTCTCATAACGTCCTGCACAAAGGCCGAGCAGGCCACACAACAAGAGACAAAGGAACCTTTTCTTATTGGAGGCAATGCATAGGATCAGGAGAGAGTTTTTTGTCTTTTCCATAAATATTTTTCATTTGTAGCTCCCTTTGATCGTTCCGTGTCAAATATTTTAACTTATTGTATTTAGATTTGTTAATGATTGACGACAACAACAAATTGCCTTACTGACAAATGTTTCTCTTTCTCACTGGAGCTCAGAGTGTATGAGTGTGTGTGGTTTTGCACATTAAACAAAGGGCGTGTTGTTGCTTGTGCTGCGTAAGAGGTTGTTGTTCATCTGTCATTTTATGTCCTTGAAGACCACAAGTATGTCCCTAAATTTGGAAAAACATTTTAAGTAACCAAAGGACAGGATGCCGAATAGTAATGATATTTGACCGACGGCCCAGATTATGTAATGATGCAACATATACAGTATGTTGCAGAGTGTTCCATGGCAAATCAGGATGCGAGAACACACAGATGTCCCGGTTGCTGTTTAGACCTCAGTTTAGGAAAAAGCAGATTTGTACATTTGTTTACTTCATGTTCTCCATCTGCATCCATAAACAGACTGCATGGGTGTTTGTGCAAGAGACGAAATAAATAAATCCAGAAGCAGGTGTCCTCCTATCAGGTTTTCTAAACACCCAATAGTGCACAGCTACGCCCATGGAGGTTAGCCATGAGGGTAGAGCAACCGTGGCCAAATTCCAAAGGGGAAGCGGCTCGGTCATCAGTTAGGGATTGCAAGGCAGCTAGCTCAACCTTAGACTGCATCGGCCTCTGTCTTTTTGGAGAACCCGCCAGTAAAGCCATCACCACAAAATAAGTGGCTTGAACCCACACGCTTCAAATTACAGGGCACTTGAAATCAGAAAATGCTATCCTGCTTTTCGCAATCGGTGTTTTAGAAATTCTATTAAAACCTCCTTAGTTTGGCCCATGGTGCAGCGTTGCTGTTTGCCTCCAACTGCGCCTTTCACGCTGGTTGGAGAGATCATCGCCAACTTTGTTTGCACAATCGACACAGTAGATTGATCGACAGCAACGACTCAAAACATGAATCTAGAAGACAGAAAGAAAAATAATCGTCCAGTCTTGAATGCAGACCTGTGACATCAGAGAAGACGTGCATCAGTAAACTGTCTGTTGTACACTTTGACAACAGGAAGTGTGTCGACTCAATGTCCACAGTTCACTGCCCAATTAACTGAAGACAAAGTTATATAAGTAACGTGATGGAATCACTAGTATGCAGCAGGTTTAGGGGGTTAAAGGTTTGAAATCTGTGGCAGGTGGCAGACATTCTCCTGGCCTCCACAACCGCAGCTGATAAAGACCTTACACATATGGAGAATAAGCTGTCAGTCTGACAGGTGGCATCACTTACAGTCCTGGGTGCAGAGCCCTGCTACAGAAAAGGAGGCAAAGTTTTGGCTCCCTGGAAGAGAAAAGAATCCTGCCCCTACAGTAAATTAGTCGCATGCCTGAATTCAGCGAGGAATGACGGGTTGAGAATAGCAGGCGGGTCTGGCACATGTGGTCAAAACACAAATCAGTCAAATGCCATCTCAGCTACAGATTTTAGACACCAAAGTGACCAAGAAAGGCATATCTTTTCCCTCCCCACCACTCCTACAATCATTTTCCACATTCCACTGGCTTTTAAATTGCCAGTGGGAAGAGGAATACAAGTTTAGCCTTAAGTATATGTGAAAGCAGTGCCACTGAGGGGCATGACCACTGGTGAGTTTGTGAAAGCTTTTGCGAAGAAAGGGAAAAACTGGGATGACAGGTTTATTAAATTTGTGAGTGCTTTAATCCGTTCTGTTGCATGTCCTGCTTTGTCATTCATCACAAATGCTGGTCAGACCAGTGTATTGCAACAAAACTCGTAGCTTTCTCCAAACCAATGCACCAAAAGCAGCAATAGCCACACACACATGCATTACAGGCCACATGGAGGGTTGGCTCTTACAACACGACATAACGGATAACAGTGAAGGCTGAGGTTTTTAATCATCCTGAACTGTAGCACTATGGCTAAATGGATGTGAAATAGTCCATATGTCTGGCTACTCAGAGTGTTTGACAGTCAATGCTGCATGAAGACTGATTCCCTCGGGTTGGCCTGTTGTTCCTCTCTCACTCTAACCGTCATCTGGTTTTATTGCAGCTGTTTGTGGTGTAATTGTATAGGACATTTCACCGTAACACGGTCATTTTGACATGACTGTTAGTAGAGAAATTTAAATGTACAGAAATCATCTGGGATCATAATCCTTTCAGGGGTCATTAGGGTTTTATCTCCGTACATTTCATGTCAGTCCATGACCCTTCACATGATCGGACTTCAGTGTTGTCAAGTCGTTTTGCAAACATCAGCCTAAAGTTCCTTTACTATAGCAAAAACTGTATTATTTTGAAAACCCACTTGCAGCACACAAACTGTGGTACACCACCACTGACACAACACTTCAGACTGCATACACTTTAGATAAAGAGGATGATCTATGAGGCAAATTGTAATTTGTGAATATGGGCTATACAAATAGAAAAGGAGTCTCTAAGATGTGTTTCTATGCAGAGGCTGTGTGAAGTGTAGAGTTCATAAAGATAAATAACGGCTCCAGCTGGTGCACAGTAAGCACTGTGCTGCAGAATATGAATCATGCAAAACAATAAACCATTTTTAAAAGGCGGGGATGTGAAAGAACTGACCAAATGTTGAATTCATACCCCAAAGAGACAGGCAATTAAGGCCCTAAAGGTCAATTAATAAAGATGTTAATTGAGTGAGATTTATTTAGTTCACTGTTAATCCATTCGACCATCATCTGTATTATCTTAGAGGATCTTTACTAGCTGTAGCCATATGGCAAAATTCATGTAAACCTTTGAAATTAATTTCCAAATGATATCTACATTTAATTTTTCAGACTAATTTATCTTCTCTTGACTGTAATAGGACATAGAATAACTAGAAAAACACCTTGTCTGAAACAAGAACTATTCATCTTTCAACGTGCAAAAGACAAACACAACTGCACAGTCAAATGCTTACACTCAGCTAGCTGCTTGTGCAGGTGCGTGAAACACATAACAGCTTGCGAGATTTGTGAAGCAGGCATTTATCCACATCTGATTCCCCGAAAGAAAAAAAAGTTCTTCGTGAGTGTTCGACATAAAAGTCCTGAGGTTTCCGTGTCTTTGCTTTTCATTGGGGAGCTGCTCAGAATATAAACTGCTGTGTTTTTTTTCTTGGAGGGAACAAAGGCGAGAGCTTCAGGTAACCTTGGCTGCGTTGGGGATTTTATTCCTCAGACATCTGCGTGAAAAAGGGGGCATGAAAACAATGTTACTGTCTGAGGTGGACGCCATATTATCTGTGACAACTGGTTCAACACTGTCGAAAAGTGAGGTTGTTTTTACTGAAACTGATATGGTACAAAGTTAACACAATACAGTTATGACTGTCAATCATCACTTTACCGAGCTGTCTGGAATAATAACACTCAACACAGTTCTTGGTCTTTCTTGCAAATAGGACTTTATGCACTTGAGTTTTGAGTCTTTTTAGCTTTTTTATGTAGTGTCATTGCTTTTTAGAGATTTTACCCCCCAAAAAATAATTTGCCTTAAACTATGAGGGTTCCCTCTACAAATAGCTGAACTTAAGTAAAAGTTTTTTTCAGTTTTGGTGAGTGTGTCCTGTGATTAGCTTCCCAGTATCATGTGCTGTGCACTGAGAGACAGTTTCTTGCCTCAACAGAAAATTAAAATGGATTTAGCAGCATGCATGAGCAATGGGGTATGGAAAATGGTACCACAGAGGTGGAGACCTACAGTGACTGATGCTCAAAGGCACATCATAAACATCCTGCAAGTTATTTAACTAGAATAAGAAACAAATTCATCCTGGTGGGTCCAAAATTCCTGTCACTGTCACCTTGGAGACAAATCATCTTAATGTGGTCCAAACAGTCGGACAGAGTTACCCAAAGTGCAGCTATGCAAAAATTACACGGTGCCCTCGGTTTGAGAGTGGGCACGAACAAGGCTGCCACAAACAACTTTATTTTTGTGTGCACTCCCTTCCTGTTATTTGAGACGGATGTTTTAACAGATTTTTGAGTGGAGGCAAGTACATGTTACGCTGGTCAGCTGCATCTGCAGCTCAGCCGATACAGCAGCGGCCCCAAGCTCACAAAGTTACTACTTTAAGCACAGATGTTGGCTGCGGTAACCACATGACGATGATCCAACAGTAGTAAACACATACCAACCTTTCACTCAGACACTTGCTAGAATTTAAAGAGTAAGCGGCACCTTTCAGAGGGATGACTGGTCTCGGAGGATTTAAAAGGCTTCGACTCTTGTTATTTGGAGAAAGTCTAATTTGAGCCAAACATCCTGAAGTCTGGATACACGCTCACAAGGTTTTGTCTTACTGGAAAACCTTTTGTTTAAAGGAATAGTTGGAAGCTCTACAATGGAATTCATTCAAAAATCAGTCACAAAAACCAGTGGTCCTCTACATTATTTAGAGGTAATAACAGACCAACAGAAGGCACAACGGTGTGTTTTATTTTGTATGACTAAATTGTAAGTAATTTCATAATCATACATGCATCACTGATTCAATATCCTGTGGATGCTTGACCTAATCAAGCAGCACATGCACAGTGTGCAGCAACGGGTTAAGGATTTAAATGCATCTGCATTACACCTGTTCAACATCTTTTTCCTGGCCCTGTGCTCCGTAACTCAAGTTCAATCACGCTTCAACGATTAGTAGCATGAGCTCGCTAATGTAAAACCAACATGCATGCGTCTTTGATCTGCTGCAGTGAAACCACACCAATGCCTCGCCAGGTTTGTCTACCACCACGGTTTTTTAACCTTAAACGTTATTTTGTGAAAACCCTGTTTACTCGAGACATATTCAATATCTGTGTTCACGTATGAAATCCAAGAAACTCTGATGTACCAACACAGGTGCAGATCTTCAGTCGAGCTCAGGTGTGGAAACCTGAGGGCAGCGGAGGAAGAAAAAAAAACAACAAAACAGCATGTTGAGAGAAACTTGTCCTCTGAATTACCTCTGTGAAAACACACTCACCAGAAAGCCGCTGAGACATAATTATTTTCCTTCCTTCTTTATCTTGGACAAAGTTTGGTTGTGCTTTTGTCAGATGAAGTGAGACTAAGAGGTTTGGTGTCTTTATTTCCCCCATTTTTTTACTGACTACATGTCTGTGTTGGAATCCAACTGTGCTGTGCATGTACACTTGTAAAATGACTGTTTCACTGTGGTGTATATAATGAGCAAAAGGCTGGGACATAGAGGAAGCACTGATCGACTGATACAACGCCGATTTGACTGTTCTTGAAATGGTTTTGTTACCAAGCCGTTAACAGAGAAGATATTCAGGATTTATTTTAAGACACTGTGGCTTAAAGGATCATCATGAGATAAATGACTCATTGTGAGCTTTTTGTGTCATGTAAAAAAAAAAAAACACTACACTAAAAAGCACAGACATGAAACACATAAGCACATATGTGAAATACATAATTGCCCATAAATAATTACATGTTTACAATCTTTATGATTGACAAAGTGCAATGTGTTTTATTTGTTAGACTTTGTGCCCTTTTGTCCAAATGTTGCCGCTGATTCAGGATGTTGAAATGCCACGTTATACAAAACCATGACAACCACATAAAGCTGTGAAAATCACTGAATCTCAAAGTCATTTCCTCGACATCTTGCATCCTCTGATACAGGAAGCCACATAGTAAAATGCTTAGGAGGTTCATTTTGATACCATTTACCACAATCCACAAACAGCTACCCCCTCCACTGAGACCTCTCAGACTTCTTATACATTAGAACCATTTATAAGACATGTTGCAGTCACATATTCCTGCAGCACTCTATTCTGTAGACTATTATTCATATTTTATGGGTGGTAACACAAGATTGTCTACTAAAGAAACAAACATATGCTGCCAATACTTTCTAGCCTCCAAAAGCACGAGAGAGGAAATCAGTAGCAATGGCCGCTGATGTTCGTCATCAAGAATTGATAACAGAGATCTACTGGATGTCTTTGAAGTGGCTGTATATTCAGTTCAGATTGAGTAGATGAATTTGCTGCAGCGTATTCAACCTCCTTTCATGATCTCCACCTACTTGTTGTTCCTGCTCCATTTTTCAGTGTAAACTGTAAACTGTCAATCTTTAAAAAAAAAACAGACTTCAAAAACACTGGGTGGGGCACAACTTCCTCTTAAAATGTTCGGTCTGATCTTAGCAAGCCTACCAAAACGTCATTTGCAGACATGAAACAATTACCTTCCTGTTTAAGGCAGCTGCGCCATGCGTTATTACAACTCGTCTTCTGAGACATTTCAACTTTCTTGTGTCTCCAGCTTCCCCAGTGTTAACATTTGCGGTGTGTTTCTGTCACACCAAGCTTCTTTTTGAGGGTTTGAAGTGAACAATCACTTGTCTAATTGTCAGCTCTTGCTCCCAGTGCACATTAATCTGGCCAGCGCAGCCAGGGATTAGCTCCAAACAGGGGGGAAGTCCCCGGCTGTTAAGCCCCCATCAACCAAAAACACACACTCAACTGAATGAGCCTATACATGTGCGTGCAAGCACGCATTCAAACATATACAGTATGCATGTGCGAGTACAGACCCACACACATACACAAACACACACACTCGTAATATTGATTCCAGTCCATGAGCTAATGAGAAGCAGGTTTTCTAACCACTCACAGCGTGTGACACGATGGAGCTCCGCTGTATTAAGTCTGTTAACATTTAAGAATATAACTGAGTCAAGCCAGGAATCACTAGTGTGTTGAAGGCAGCAGGGTGGCCTCGTGGTTACAGCAACCACCTCGTAACTAAAAGGTCACGGGCGTGATCCCTCCAATGGCCCAAGTGTCTATCAAATTTAAATTGAAGCCAAACCCTTTCATTCGCTGTAACAGTCTCTCAATGTCAGCTGAACGCCAAATGTGCAAATGATACGCTTCAGGCCTGCGCCACGGCCTTTAAAATACGAATGAAGCTTGAAAAATCATTGGTCAGCGCTGTTCTTCTCTTGAGTACATATGAAAATGATTGTGAGTAAAGCTAGCTTCACCTCAAAGTATCCCTGCAACACAGTACTGCATGCATTCTGCATCGTCAGGTCATGTTTACAAATCTTAAAGCTTCTTTATCCAATGTTTTTACATTGACACGTCTGCTTTTAGGTTAAAGCAGACGTGTTGCTTATACTGTTCTTATGACCCAGTATCAACCAATCAGAGCTTTGCGGCACCTTTCAGCTACTTGTTTTGACATTTGGAAATGTGACATTGCTGTTTTGTTTACTTATTCAGTCAGATTAGTTCTGTCCACAGAGAGTGTATCGAAGTCTGTGTAGGGGGCTACATCCAAAAACTGTCTGATCTCTGTTCAGACAGGTATTTACCATCCCAATTCAACACGCCTAAAAGCATATCTCACAGCCATTCACCTATGTAAACAGGAAGCACACTGTTTTTTTTCTGTACTTTGTACCAACAACTAGATGAAACTAAGTCAATGTTCTAGGCACATTTCATAAACCTTTAGGTAGGCTTCAAGTTCTGCAAAAAAAAGAAAAAAAAAAAGCTGTATGAGTACCGTATTTTCCGGATTATAAGTCGCTCCGGAGTACAAGTCGCACCAGCCATAAAATGCATAGTAAAGAAGGAAAATACATATATAAATCGCACTGGAGTATACGTCGCATTTTTGGGGGAAATTTATTTGATAAAATCCAACATTAAGAACAGACATGTCATCTTGACAGGCAGTTAAAAATAAAAATAGAATAGAGGCAACAACAGGCTGAATAATTGTACGGTATGCTAACGTTACATGACACATATACAACGAACTGAGAACGGTATGTTAACATAACATATTAAGAGTTATTCAGATAACTATAGAATAAATAACATGCTAACAAGTTTACCAAACCATCCGTGTCACTCCAAATCACTAAATCCAATGAAATTGTCATCCTCTGCGTCACTTTCAAACAACTCCGCTAACTCAGGAGGTAGAAGATGCGGCGCTTCCTCTTCTACGTCGCCAATGTTTTATCAATTCAATTATCAACACGGGCCTAGAGCGCCGTCCTGCGGTTTAGTGCGAAAATAACATGTGACAGGATATAATAATGTGCTAATAATTTCACACATAAGTCGCACTGGAGTATAAGTCGCACCCCTGGCCAAACTATGAAAAAAACTGCGACTTATAGTCCGGAAAATACGGTAAGTTAAACTTTACACACATGACTGTGTGCAGTGCATATCTGAGAACATGCACAATCTGTCATTATTATACAAATGGATGTTTATATATTTATAAGGGGCATTTCTGTCTCTCTGGATGCAAAACTCCCTTTAATTTATCTCTAACTGATGCAAATTCAGGAAACAAGCTCAATCTATTGCACCTCAGCCAGTGGGAACAGGACTATTGGAGCGAGCGCAGTGCTGTGATTTAAGATGATTACACAGGTGCATTTTAACATAAAAATGCAAAACTAAGGAAGGTTGATTGAGACCAAAGGTATAAATGTTGCTCTCTGCCCCTCTTTAGAAAAGACCGCTATAATTTTTGTCTGTTTTGAGAGCCGTGTCCTACTTCAAATAGAAACTTGCTGTTTGGAGTTTTTGCAGCTGCACAAAGAAATATGAACTGAAACTAACACACAAACATAATTGCTCTAATAGCTGCTGCACTAATGGTATATGGATGGGTTGTTCCGTGATTATTGTTTACCCTGCTTAAAATAACTTATAAAGCAGGTGCAGCGCTATCAGAACCCAATATTTGTGGACACATTCGCTGCAGACAAAGGCACAGGTGTAAGGCTTTGAAAGTGAAAGCGTACACAGCACAATCAGTTCTTAAAACAGACAAATGGCTGCTGTGGCTCAGTCTGGGCAGAGCTATCGGAAAATGTTTGCACTCGATTCAATAACTGTTGTCCACGGAGTCATTATGACAGTGTTTGTTAAAGGCTGATTCTTTAGGATTAATAGATCGACTATGAGTTAATGAACAAGGTGATTCCTTGTTTTGCCCTGGGTCACTTTACTTACGACTCACACACAAATCAGGTCTAATTTGTATTTGAAAAAGCAAATGAAGCAACAATGTGGACAAACCTGCTTCGGATACTAATATGCTCCTATAGTTAACATGTATTGTCTGGACTGTGCACAAAGTTCAGTCTCCCAATTATATCTCCATCCATATTCCTATTTAAATGAATGTGGTGAGATTTCATTGGTGGCTAAATACAGATAATAATTTAGGTGGTCAAACACAAACAAATGAAAGACCTGCAAGATTGATTTTCAGTTTGGTAATTAAAGGTTAAAGAGACAGAAATAAACACAGAGAAGGAAGGTTATGATTAGGCCTTTGAAGATGCAGATAGGCCCCAGTTTAGAAATCTGCATGTGGTAATATAAGAGATATGCCTATAGTGCAGTAATGCAGGACTTCAAAGTGTAGGCCTCAGTACAATATGAATGACTGAGCTACATGCATGGCCCTCTCAAGTACTATAATTGTTTAAGGATGTTCGAATTATACATCAGAATGGCACCGCATCAGATGATTCAAACTAAGACCAAATGGTTCAGCTGCAGACAGAGATTCCTCCAAACAAAGTGGTGAAACATCGCTTTTAACTGCGTTCCAAAATTTACTCACGTTAGCCCTTTTTCTGACCAAAACTACTGCAAATGCCCATTTCAAATATTATTTATGTTACCGTTTGTTTCCTGACGTGCCCTTCTCCACGGTTAGGTTACGGCAAAAAAAAAAAAAGTGCTTGGTCAAAGTTTAGGAAAGATAATGGTTACCGTTACCAAAAATACATGGTTAAGGGTTAGGGAGCAATGTTGGTTATGGTTTTGGTTAAGAATAGGGGAAATATCCCAGTCATGGTTACAAAAAACCAAAATGGGTAGGAGATGAACGGCGGTTTTCCAAGTCAAAGTCACACACGTTGTTGACTTGTCGGTGCAGCCTGAGCTCCGCCCTAAGAGGTTTTGTGGTTGTTAGCGAGGCCTTGCTACTTCCGCTGAGCATACGCAGCAGTCGTTTTAGGTTATTCAAACAATGAATAACGCTGCATTATTCATACATTGCTTCATAATTTGTACAATTTGCAGTTGCGTACTTTCATTATTTATGTTACTTTCATTTCATTGCCCTCACAATTTTAATGGTGTCTTTCTAACAGTTTTTAAAAGCAGAAGTTGTGAAACATGATTTTGCTTTTAGATCTAGCAGTCAATTTGAAACAAGCCACGTAATGTAAAGTATCAAAGCTACAAAAGGCTCAACCTTGTCAGGTCAGGAAGACGGTTGGGATGGATGGGTTCAGTAGAGAAGACCACATTGTGTGTCCCATCCAACTGTCAACAATTGTTCCTTTTAACCATAGCCACAATGTTTTCATAGCCTTGACCCAGTGGTTTTAGTCCACTAAACTTAAGTGTAGAGGTGGCAGGTTTTCAGTGGATCTGTTTATTCACACTGTTTTGTTATGCAATTTACCAGAAAATCCAGCATTTCTAACTAAGTATTCGGTACTATGTAAACAGTCTACCAAGATGTGATTTAACCACTGTCTTTCTGTCCCTGTGAAACAGTGATGTTAAGCCGCAGAGTAAAATCAATAAGCCAACAAGGCTAACATGTGTCCTGGTAGTGAAGCCACAATACCCCAAATCCTCGGTTTCAGATAATCTGAAGGTATGCTGAGTGTCCTTATGTGGGGAACAATAAGGGTGTGTGGTGGGAAGAGGAGGAAATCTTACACATACCAAGCAGGCCCTGCAAAATTAACTGAGGTGTGCTTTTAAGGGTGGGAGGGATCCAAAATAAATCTTGAAAGACCTGACTATCATGCTCCCTGTCTAACTCTTATCCAAGTTTAGCCACGCACACAACTAGAGGTTAATTCTTTTGACCTGAGACAAACTCTTTCCACATTATTAGGCATTTCTGGTGCTGACAGAAGCTTTCAAAGCCTGTTCGTTACAGACCAAACATGTCAGAGAAAGTACCAAGAATGCCAACCATCTCAACGAGACAGCAGCCTCCTGTTTGGTGGCTGAGATGAGTGAACTGTTCACAGAGCTGTGGGTAACAATTAAAAGCAATTACTCCGTTTCTTTTAGCCGGTGCCGTTTAGGGCTATGATTACACAGCCACATAGACTATGTACAGTAAACAGAATTAACAAATAGATTTTGATGTTTTTGTTTTCCCTTCCTATTTTTTACATTTGGATTTAAAATAGGATGTCGGACAAAGGACATATTTGCCCAAACATTTTTCTCTTTCTCTTTTTTTTTGGTTTTAATGGGAGATGTTCATTAGTTTAATGGTCCCAAACCTCTAGTTTTGCAAGCTCACCTGAGGTTAAATGTGAAATGTAATATACTGATAAAAGACGGGAAGAACAGGTTTTCAGGTGTGATGGCTGCTGCTTATCTCCACTCACATAAAACTTTACAGGCAATTTTGTGAATTTAAGACCAAGAGCGGGGACAAATAACAGTGACAATATCAATTAAACATCCTTCAGCTCAACATTCAAATGAATGGATTTTTCAGTCTATAATAGTCAGCACTGCTTCAGTCCACAGAGGCAGCTGGGGTTAAGGACCTTGCTCAGGGCCACCTTGGTCCTTATTAAAAGGTGCCCCTGAGCAGCAGCCATTCACTTCCCCCAACACAGATTGTTTTCAGCCCTTTGGACGACTTCAGTCTGCTGATCATCTTGTAACAAGCCCATATCTAAACTTCTACTTCTGCAGTTAGTCCTCTGCATCTTTTTTGTTTAAATGCAAGGGTACATCCCTGGATGAACTCACTCTTAACACAAGCTTAAGTTCCAGCTCAAACATTTCCACAATGTTGTCACGCTCTCAGGGCCTTAACCAATCCGCGTTTAGAAATTGAGATGACTTGTTTATCTCACGGACAGCAAACCCAGGGGTAAAGTCTATAAATCCAAAAAAAGGCAATGCCCCTAACAGCTAGACAATTTCAAAACATCAGACCAATTATCTACACATATTTTGATTTCTGGGTTTTCAAAAAGTAATTAGTAGGTTTATCTAACTAACTTTATACTTTATTTAAATAGATTTTCACAATCAATACATATTTTGTCTCCCTCCGTGGTTCAAAATGCAGATAGCTTAAAAAAATCATGTGCTTTCAGTCCAAGAAAAAGTCATCAAAAAGGAGAAGCTGTTGCAGGTGATAGTCTTCCAGATCCGAGTGACAACAGTCATAAATAAATGAATAAACAATGGGATTGAGTGTGTTGAGCTGGCATGCTCAGTGATGATGGGGTCAAGTACTCAGCCAAACAGCTCACACCTGGAACTGAACATACAAGATGGCTGCACGGCAGTGACCACAGCACCGTGTGACACAAAACAGAGCACCCCCACTCCTTTTAATTTAAAAGTTATTTTACAAACCATTATCGTAAATGTCTCTTTGTGAGCTCTTTCTTTAGTATCAGTTTATGATCCGTCAGTTGGCCCTTAGGGGATGGCAAAGGAGGTGGGCTGAACTAAGTGGCAGCTCAATGTGTCATGGGAAAGAAAACATGCCCCCTGTGGCTGGCTTGTTTAAGGTATCCTTTCAAAGGTTACCGTCTTTCTTTAATGCCAACATCACAGGCTGGTCTGGCCCCTAGCTAGTCACAAACAGGAAGTCTCTGCTAATCCTGGTCTTCCCTAATGACGCAGAGGAATTCTCAATATTCCCATTGTCTTCCTGGCTGCACTTCCTCTAAGTGTTCAACTGTGCTTCTTGGTTCTAAATCTGTTCAAGACCCATGGACTGGCTAATGATTCTGTTTATGAAACCTTTATGAACATGGTAATCAATTCATCCAATTTTACATTTGTTTAGCTCCAGTCTCTGGTCAAAGTGGTTGGTGCACTTCACCAACACCATACTGTTAAATAGCATTGGCAGCATTGTGTAGTAATGTTTCCCGTGTAAAAAAAAGTTGATATACAGTTTATTGGTTATGTGTTCCAAGCTAAAACTAATGCTGTCGGACACAATGTTTTTGTGTTAAAGAAATCAGATCAGATTTGGAGAATGCAATCTAATGGCAACTTAAGTCCATGCAGAAACAACTGTTGTGCCACTGCCTACTGTGTTCTGTGTGCTGATGTGCAGATTAGACCCAAGCCTGTTGTCTGTATAGTCCAATCCAGCTCAGTTCCTATCAGCATTATTCCAGAGCGCTCAGGCATGACATCTGCCAAGAGGCCTGCTGCAGGGTTTGGCCTCATCACCAGGAACACGTCCAAGTCAAATATTGTTGCCCTTGCACATTGAGGGGCAGCACCCTGTCACAGCTCCTCTTTAACCAGGAAATGATGTTTATGACAGTGCTCGGAAAATTAATGGAACTGTTTCTATATGGGAGGAAGAAAACGTAGGAGGTACGACATACCACACACACTCGTTCGCATTGGATGTGAGGGGGGAAGCTAAGGTCGGGGGTTCTGGTGTTTTTCTTTTTCTTTTCCTCACAACTTGACCAGTGTGTTATCGGCACCAGAGATATGTCCGACACCGTGCTCCAAAAAAGTAGGATCAAAGTGGATGACATAAGACAGCACGGCCTTCAGAGGAATAAGATAAATGTACAGAGCGGAGTCTTTATCAAAGGCTTGCCTGTTTTAAGATCCTGATTAAAGCTTGCAGAGCTCCCCCTCCCCCCATCCCAGTGGAAATAGGTGTTCAAACACGATTCTGTTTTAGTTGGCCTGCAGCTTTACTGAGAAGCTCCCCCTTAGGGTTTGCCATGAGACTCCTGCAATCGCCGGCTGTCACACTGCAGCACAAGGAATTCACAGTGTTTTTACTCTGTTTTTCAAACCATGAAATGTACTTCAGTTCAGCGCTGCAAGAGGAAAAGAATAATAGAGACTGTGATTTCGTTTGATCTCTGCTTTCTGTGGATCTGAAATCACTCAAATAAAAGGGCGTCTTGCTGTTTAAGACAACACAAACTTTGTCCAAAGCAATATGAGCAATGCTACATGTCTTGTAGTGCAAACACCACCTTGTTCCTGGTCTCTGCTGGTTGACAGACTATTTTTTTCTGCTGAAGGCAAGATGAGCAGATTTTGTTTTGTTACTTTGTCACAGGGAGTACGATAAATGAGGGGGATATCCATCTTACAACCAGGTCACCACTGTGATATCAGCTGGGCCAGATGGTTGCTGGAAATACATGGCTGATAAATAAAGTCGAGCTGGAAGTACCATAAGGGCACACAGTGAAAAAGACCACAAGGACAGGATGGAAAGTAAACACCAGACCTCAGCTAAATACTGGGGGATTCTGGCTGTGGTTTGGAAGTTTATCTAGTGTACCAGCCACTTTTCTAGGTAACTAAAGTAAATAGTTAAAGCAGCAGGTGATTTTTGGCCAACCACTGTGGTAAATGTGGCCAAATGTTACTTTGGATGTGTGCGTGTTTGTGTTATTTGAATTGGAGGAGTATATGGTGTAGTTTTATCTTAAAATACAGATTTTTATTATGATTATATTTTTGTAAAAAAAAAGCAAGTGATAATAAATTTGTGTCTTTAGGCAGAAGTTCCTTTGTCATTTGCTTAATCTAAATATTCGTGCAAAAGTACAATTTTTTTCTCTATTTATTCCAGGAGGAAAACGTATAACTTCCTGTTTGAGGATTAACTTTCTGACAGAATGTTTAGAAAAACATGTAAACGAATCTGGGCATGGGGCCAGTGGTTCCCAAACTAGGGGTCTGACCCCCAGGGCGGTCATGAGACATGGGTGGGAGGTTGTGAAAAGATTTACAGAAATTAGCTAAAATCTGAATTACAATTAGAAATAACAAATTTTAGTCAGAACTGTTTTAGATAAAATTCCATTGAAAAATATCTAAACTCTGGTAGTCTATATTTTTCAGTGAAGACTGAAATGAAAAAAATTCTAATGACTTAAAAATTAGTAAATAACCCGAACAATGAGTTAAGGCTTATAAGAATTATTTAACAAGCTGTTGATTTAACTTGACTGTGAAGTGATATTTAGCTTTCTGAAGCATTACAAATACAACACAAACAAGTCCTCAGAGCTCACTATCTCATGTAAGATTAATAGGTTACATATTGCTTTTCTGACAAATATGGGTGTGCATGTTCCACTCATGTTTGCCTTCCAAAAGAGATCATTAAAGCAGATACCTTTATCAGTTTCAACACCTATATGTGACATATGGCAGCCTTAAGTGTCAGATAAACGGTGAGCCTGATTTATAGGGTCTGATTCTTTTTACATCAGCTGCTCTAAATCAGTGTGTACTCTTTGTTACTTTGGGTACAGCCAAGTGTGATTAATGTGTGTGGCTTTAAGTTCATTTTCTTCTTCTTTATATGAATAAACAACCTTATAAAAACAGCACAGTTTTTTGACTTGTTTAGGTGTATTTGCAATTTCTCTATTATTTCAGAGTCCATATTGACACGTTCTTGGCTTTGAACTATCAACAGAATGTGTTTCCATTGGATACAGTGATTATATTATATGCACGAAGAAGCCAATTTAATTAAAACAGACCCTAACTTATCCATTTGTTTAATAGCAGGTACCTCAAGTGTATTGTATTTAAAATACCTTGTATTTGTTAAGAGACTCAAACCATCTGCATTTCTCTCTGGCATGAATCCCATACATGTGTTAATATGCATTACAATGACATGAAAATATGCCGGGAATTTGGCCTGCTCAGATTTTAGAAGCTTGAAAGTTAAACCATGAGCTCAATTCTTTGGCATTTCAGTGGGACTTTGTGTCGGAAACAGAAAGAGAGAGAGAGAGCGACTGACATTGACCTGATGAGAAACTGTCCATCAATAGCAGCTGGTCTCTCCGGATACAAATCAAAAGCACAAACTCCTGGACTTGCTCTTACATAGCATGGAGGGTATGTGACTGTTATTGGACTGAGGACCAGAGGAGAAGGTACATGAGCTGAAGCCTGACCCGGATGACTCTGGAAGCATGTGTGCTGCTCTGTGTAGGAGCGAAGCGGCCCAGTATTTACTCAGGTGGAATAATACACAGCCAAAACAGTCCAGTGTGTCGTGATAAAACAAAGAAGATTCTGAAGAATGTGCTCCATATGTTGCAGAGAGCGGAGAAGCATTAGCTGAATTCCCAGATCGAGTATCAGTGTTTTGACCATAAATGGGTTTGTTTATCACTCCTGGGAGGAACTTGTTAGCCTAGGTGATTATCGAGTGAAACTTGGTAGCCCTTAAAGAATAAACCATACCTTCAGCCTAGCTACGTGTTTGCTACTTTGAGATAGAGCTAGATGTAAAAACCATTTGTGTTGATAAAAACGGATGCCGCAGTCACAGTGGTTGTTGAAATGTCACACTGCACCTGCAGACTCGCAGACCAGATGAGTCCCACAAACACGAGTTCAGACTGCGAGTCACACTTGGCTTCCCTCCCTAACAGAAGATCAGGAAGAAGATGAGTTCAGGCACAAACTTGAGCCATCTAATCACTGTTTTGGAGGAAAATCCAGAGGGATGATGTAAGAAAGATGGGATGCAGAGGAAATATAAACAAAGGCCGAACTGTAAGGCTGAATCAATGAAACCACTTTTCTTTTGTTTGGGAAGTTGTTTTGTTTAAAGGCATTTCAGTAACTATATTCAAAAGTGAAGTAGATTCATCGTAGGAGCTGTTATATAAAATGTTGATCTTGGGCCTAAGGAGTCTGAAAAACACCACCTGCACATGGCAGGTGCACATTCCTCAAGGGACAAGCTAAAAACCTTTAGGTAGTATTTAACACAGATGTTCGGTCCTCCCTAACATACAACTGTGCCTTCCTAATATATGGAGGGGAGTTGGAGTAAAAACACACCAGGGTTCATGAGTCTATGAAAAGTGCAAATGAAAGGAATGTAAAAGATAATATGGCTGTAAATAATGATTGATTACAGCAGCAGATGAGTTCAACCTCAAAGCACAAGGTTGTAGTAAATGTCTGTAGCAGGAAGAAGCCTATGACCCTGACATGTCTAAGGAAAATATTCAAATCACAATATGGCCAAGCTGAACGCAATATCTGAAATGAAATGACTCAGTATCTCACTTCATTCATTAATCTTCCAAAATTAAATTCTAGTGTCAAATGTATCTGTGTAGTTTCTCAGTCATCCAGGTCATGGTACCAAAAGAAAGTAGTATGTGATGTTCGCACACAACTGGACTTGGTCGAGTCCAAGTCCAGTTGCGTGCGTACAGCGCGTACTACTTTTTTTCTAGTGTCAAGTGTGTGTCACAGGAAAGTAACTCTGATCCATGGCTAATTGAGAAATCTAAACCTTATCGAGAGCAAACTACAAACCCAGAAAGTCAACGTCTGGAAAATACACTGGAATATTTAGGTCCTTCCAAACAGGAGTTTTGGGAAATCCCAAGTTACAGCTTATTCTGCTGCTGTGGTAGCAAAAGACAATGGGAATGCGAGTTCCTGCAGATCTACAGTTTCTGTTGCCTCTGATTTAGGAGATATTAAATACAAGAGACTACCCTAATGCCAAAAGCAAATAAAGTAATCCCTTCTATAATCCGCTTCCTAATAAATCTTCAACTGTGTCCAACATGAGAGCTTTTAAAGACTGGTGACACGAGCAAACAAAGTGGATCCAGATTCCCAGATGGCCTCGACCTAATCCAAGACTTTGTTTGATACGGAGTAGACCGTTTATTACGATTGTCCATCTTCACAGTGGCTGATGCATGTTTTGATGGTGAAGCTCCACAGCCCAAATGTGTTCCCAATGAATTAGAAAAAAAATCTGAGAGATTAGATTAAGTGTATCTGTTTTCATTTGCTCTGAACACGGTCCAGGGGCCACATTTTTTGGGCCAGTATCTATGGACAATAGCAGCTGTTCACAGGAGGGAGGGGCCCCAGAAGAAATCATTACAGCGGGGCACTTCCAGGCTTCCAGTGGCAAAACAGCGAGGTGAGTAGTGCCACTTGCATTCTGGGATAGGTCTGACATATTGTGTGATGTGTGATTTCACGGGTAAACAAACCTTTCATCTGCCCTCAAATGGTTTCCAAATGGCCTAAGGCATGTTCTCACTGGATCTGGCTTTTGTAACTTATCCAACTAATTATACTTTCATTCAAGAAAATATTGCATGTCAAAGCGCTGCTATTCATAGCAGAGTCTGCATCTCTCAGAGGAAACACTGTCTAAATGATTCAAAGATGTACGATTCAGATTAAATGTAGTCTTATTATTATTATTATCGCTCAGCGGT
Organism: Trinectes maculatus; assembly: GCA_016785345.1. Lineage (NCBI taxonomy): Eukaryota > Metazoa > Chordata > Actinopteri > Pleuronectiformes > Achiridae > Trinectes > Trinectes maculatus. Next base: position 190,765 of record JAFBJQ010040076.1, on the reverse strand, counting down.
GATTCAGTAAGAGTGTTAGGAGACAGCAGTATATAGTATGAGGGTGGTTTAATCTTCCTTTTCCTCATTCCCGTCCAAATCCCTCAGTGGCAGATACAGTATGGTGCACTGAGAGACAGGGCACAGCTGCCATGTTGGCGACGTGACCCAACATAACACATACTGCTGAGGCTATCCATTTTCTTTTTATAGACTAAGACACTAGCCATGAAATCCATGTGCCGTAATCAGCCAAGAGTAACATTTCACAGTTTCAGTGTGATGGTTTTGCTCAAGATCTGCAACTGTGAGAAAATGCTGCCCAGAGTATTAAAGAAAGAAAACACATTCGCCACACGAATTAAAAGCCAAAATATGAGAACAACAGGGTAACAGGTTGAGTTGTTCTCTTCGAGGCTAGGGTATGTCATGTTGAGATTTATGTGCCCGCATCAGGTGAAATCAAGTCAAAGATCTTTAAAAAAGAAAAAAAAAAGATGCTCATTAGCTGTTTCTCAAATATCACAATGGTTGCCCCTCCTGACAAAAGGTCCCTTTTTTCCACTTGATAGATGGTTGCAAACTCTTGGGGCCTTTTCCCCACCTCTACACAACTCTGTGACACCATTCAAGTCAAGGTCATATGATAGCTCTGCAGGACTCTTGCCTTTCTAAAGACTGTCCACCTTGGTCATGCTGCTTTGAAATCAAACTTGCCATTGTTATTTTTACTGCCCATGACGAGGACAAAGGACCCGGGCAGCGGGGACACACACATGGCTTGTAATGCAATAGGGCTGGGAATTCCTCTTTAATTTCAATGCTATACTTGATCTCTGGGCTGCATGACTGACCACCTTATTATCTATAGCGACAGGAGCTTATCAATACAGAACTCGCTGGGTCCACAGACCAAAGACAAACACTTCTTTTATGCAGGATGTCCCCTCTGGGCATGAGACACACAGTGCGGGCCAACCAGCTAAATTCCACAAGTGAAAAGGGTGGGAGACAGAAGTATCGCTTCGGAACAGTCAAATTAGCCTAAAATTAAAGACAGTGAACGTGAGTGGGTGAGGCACATTTCAGGTACTTTACAACCAAGATAAGTGTCTAAAACGAGCTGTTAGATGTCCGGGTCACCTAAGATTATATTTTTGTCATAGTTACTTAAGTTGAAAAAAACACAAGTCAAGGATACCAAGATCACTATTACAAAAAGGTCATTCCTTCATTCAACTGGAATCCATCACAAATTACAAAACCTGAGGTTTAACTGCGATTGTGTAGTGCATTTTCACTTTTAGATAAACAAGGATCTCAGATCTTATATATTTTTGTAGCATTATTTTTATACATTATAATTTTATCGTACCGGTCCTAAATGACTGCTCTTGTACATTCATTCCTTTGAGTCTTTTGCTTTCCCTAACCCTTTTTATGCACCAATACACCAAAGAAAAGTCCTTATATGTGAAAACTTCCTTGGCAATAACCATCTCTCTGATACTAGAAGCCTGGAAAATTTTAACCGTTTAACAACTGCTCTGGCAGAACTTCAGTACCATGAGGAGGTTTCACGGACGTCATTCTGAAAAGCAACAGCTGAGCGTATGACTGAAACTGGATGTCAAAGCCAGATACAATATAAGTAAAGGGATTTAAAACGGGTGTGAATGGTCGTGTTTCATGTGGAGGCAGAGAAATGTATCACCTTGCTCACACTGCTGTTCAGCTTAACCACCGGGGAGATTCACTCCTGAAATGTCTTCATGCAGTGAGCATAATCTCATGTTATGTAACAGCCATTACCGGTCATATAGTCCTGCAAACAAAGCCTTTTTTGTTTTTTTAACATCGTTTCCACCCCCGGTATATATCTTCGTAGATTTGTGGCAGTTTAACGTTTGTAATGTTACGTATGACACATTAATGTGTCCTTCCTGAGACTACTACTACAGCCGAGCGCCAAATACTGCATGAAATAAACTCTTCTCGCCATTATTTTGAATGATTGTTGTTTGGTTTTGTGTTTGACAGGTTAAACGTGACTCCCTGTGGTTAGTTCCTACTGACACAACAGACTTCTGTTACAGCCCCACGGCTTCACAATGAGCTGAGAGCAAACAGACTCATTCAGCTCTTTATGGCGAGGCACTTTGCCAGGTGCATTGTTTTAATGAAGTTGCCTCTTGTTACAGAGTGACTGATGACTTAAGTCATTAAAAAAGAAACCTGAGAAGTAAATGCACGCCTCTTAAGGGGAGGGAGATTTACTTTCAGACATTATGTTCTATAGTCGTTAGACGAATAATTTGTAACTGAATAAAAGTGATTTGGCAACAATATGATGAAGAGGAAATATATTATCATTAATCATCAGGTCTGCCATGTGCTTTCTCTGCACTGTGTCGTTAAATAAATCCATCACGTGCAATTAGCCTAATACATTTTTTTTACACTGGTTAAACAATTGTGGTTTGGTTGACAAGTTTTGACAGTTATTTCACCCTCTACATGTCAGAACATAATCAGATTTATCAGTATCAGTCATTTGAATAACAAAGCATTGTGACTCAATTGTTTTTTCAAACCGTCGGTTCTGAAGAGTTGTGGCAAAAACCTTAAATCGTCAGTAAATTAGACTCACTGCTTTTAACTGTGTCCATTCACATAAGTTTACCATTAGTTTGATGTGTTGCAACATTTTACCCAGACACCGCCAGAGCCTCACAACAAACAACCGAGAACAAACTGGAAGCTGGTGGGTGGGTGGTGGCAGCACACCTTCAGTTTCAGATTTGAGCCTCTCCAACAATTGACACCCTCAGGCATCCTGCACAGGTGTGACCTGGATTTGATAAAAAACTTAACTTCTAACCCAGTGCAAATAAAGCCAAAGCTGCCCAGGTGCAGCTTTTGTTTGTGTGTGACTTTTGGCAGAGAAGCAGCTTTCGCAACAGGACTGAGGAGGTAAAGCACAATGAAGGCAGGGCACTGAAAGCTTACCAGTTCAGCTGAGACAGACTGAAAACTGAGCTCTCATAAGAAATCTGGAGGATGAGATGCATGACAGTCAATATTTTGATTGTACTATCGACTTCACTTTCTAATATTTCTTTGCCGCTATGCTAAAGGGCAAGAAAGAGGAAGGGGGGCAGGGGCCTTATACAAAGGGAAGATGAGCTCTGTTCATCACGAGTCATGTCTGCGATCAATCTTTTGTGACGCCTTTCGGGGCAGGACAGAAAAAAACAGAACGACCTGGCAAGTATATTAACTGACAGGTGTAATTTCAACCTGGCTTGAAAGGCCGAGCAAGACAAAAGAGTTACCCCTCTGATGAATGAGGCGGAAGATGACAATGAATATGTCATCCATTTAAAGGAATGCCAATAACTCAGTGTTAAGTATTTTCCTTTCCTCTTCCATTGTGCGCCTAAAAGGGGATGATATTCTGTGGCCCTACAAACCTTCACAACAGTGACGAAAACCTTTAAGATAAATTAAAGCGGGTGATACTTGAGACTATGTCAGCAAACTCAACTGCCACTCAAGTTTACAACACGGACAGTAAAGGTTAAAAGTCAGGTAAAGTCAAATTGGTGAATGAGTACCTACGTAAAATTTAGTTAGTGGGCCTTAACAATAATGTGGAAATATAAAATAGAACTGGTGGAAAAACTCTTGTTGGACAAGGACTGCTTTGCATTAGAGGTGAGGACCTGGAATGTGTTAGTGGGACTGATCCTCAGGTTGGAGGAGCGTGGCAGATAGGAGCTTGAGTCATGTGTGACAAAAGGCCTTCAGAGAGCCCATGTTTAACAGTGTGACAGATACCCTCTGATGCTGGGTGGTCTTATTATTAGACCTTATGGAAGATTAGCAACAGTAATATGACACTTCTGTGAAGAGGATTTCAGGTGCAACACAGATAAGAGAGAAATCCAAACTGCATACAGTGTGCATATGCAGCCTATAGCTGTTTACAATATTTAGCACATGTTTACAGGAATACCATGTGTAGCATATGTGTAAATACAGCATGGATCCATGCCGTTGCACTTAAAATATTAGAGATGCACACAGAACAAAGTGAAAGGAAAGTATAAATGAAACAAGATACCGCACATGGTTTACCGTATGTCCACACATGTGCACATGTTGTCTGGAATACATCTGCGTAATGTAAATATACCAATGAGGTCAAGCCTCGTCAACCTGTATCAAGTTTAGCCGTTACTTAAACAGTTTCAAAGGGAAGAGGTATTAAGTGCACAAATGTGGGTTCAATTTTTAAACAGAGTGCGGCTCAGAGGAAAATAAACCTCACCCCAATCCGATTCTGCAGCAGCGGAAGCTCTTAAGAGATGAAAAACACTCGGAGAGGTGGGAAAACATCATGTCAGCAAAACAATGTCGGCGATACACAACATGATATTTTGCTTGTTTTTATTAAAGCTCTCGTTTCTGGAAGCAATGGTTTATAATCACTTAATTACAGAAAAAAAAGTCATACTGTATCTCTCCGAGTGCTTCAGTAATTAACGATTGGCAGGGAGACAGTGGGCTTTTGCATGGTACTGTTTACACAGTGAACATCCAGTGGGAAAACTTCTGGTGTTACTAGCTCTCCTCCCCTCCATGCATTTCATGTGATCTCATAATTGCAAATCCCAGGGGTGCAGGTAAATGGAGGTCAAACAAAACTCCTTCTTTTGACTCCAGCATCATTTCAAGTATGTCAGCACTAACGCTCCCTGCAGACCAGTAACTACAATCCCCATAATGGTACAAATCCCATTCATCATATACTGTAAGTAGACACAGAAGATGGTGTTAAAAGTACTGTTTGTATTAAAAATATTCAGCTCCACGGTCAGAGGTTAAAATCTCTCCCTAGTGCTTCAACGTTTAATTAAGCATGCAGGTTTGGCCCATGATTTAAAAACTCATTAAACAACTAAGTTTGACTGCAGACAGGACAGATGCACCATAAATGTCAAACTACCAACAATGCCAGTTTTTATTATTACTTATTTCTAGCCCTGTGTTGATACATTCAGTGCATATTCCATTGAGCATGTCGACTCCAAAGTCCTTCTTCCAGGCCTGCTCCCACAAAGCAAATGCAGAGTCAGTCGTCAAACCCTTACACAGTAAGAGGTGTGCCTGAGCTGTTACTATGTCAAGACAAATCACATGATTTCCACGACAGCCATAAAAACTTGGCATTAGTTAACATTCATAGGGTTGGTGAAGGGTAATGCATTTACAGTAGGAGTGAGTAATGAATGCCCCTCTGATTATCAGGTAATACCCCTACAGCTCCTCAGATTCAAACTACTGTGGTGGGTCAATCTAAAAAAAGCACACATGGGGCAGGTAGTTGGACTTATGGTAAACACAGTTTTATGGATGGGAGAAGGGCGGGCAGCTGACTCTCATGGTGTTCAGAGTGGGGAGCTGGTGGGCCTGGGCCTGGGGGGGTGGCATTTCCACTCAACCTGACACAGTATGGATTTTGTTCCCAAACTAAATGGAATTGCAGAAATATTTGAGGGGAATCCCATTACGTAGCAATTGGAGTGCTGTAATAATGTACTCACAGTCATTTTCCCACTGCGGTTGGCCTCCTCTCGCTCTGCCAGTGCTTTCAGGAAGTTATCTTTGAGTTCTTTTCCTGAACTTGCCAGTGTCCTGGAAAAGACAACATGCAAACGGCATGAAATGTTTCTCTTAGCCTGAAAAAAAGTCACACGAAGCCTTAAAGGCTCCTTATGGAAGCTTACCCTCCTTTCCTATGCTGGATCATCAGGACACTCTGTCCGGTCATCACATTAGTCAATAAAAAATAAGCATAGTTCAAATAACCTGAATAAACTGTTGCTGATATTTAAGGTTTTTTTTGCTGTCAATCTGCTCTGACAAACAGAACATAAAAATATATATGTCTTTCCATGTATCTGTAAGGTTCCTGAATAATTCTTAGCACGGCACCATTTTTCCAGGGCTTAATCTAAATATGATCTGGCAGATATTTAAATTAATTTAATCAACTCATTAATATGAGTAAAGCAAAAACAGCAAGCATGATATGTAATTAGAGCCATGAGAAAGACAGAAGCAAGTTTCTAATGTGTCAGAGCACAGCACTTTACAGAACCTGCCAAGCTCCTGTGATACTCCCGAATACTCCAAATGCCATTTCTCAACAGAAATGATTTTTCTGAAGAAACCCCCCACAAATTATAACAATGCTAATAATAACAATCATGATGGATGTGATAACGGCACAGCTGCCTCAGCTTGTTTCTGGGAGCGGTGCGGTATTGATCAGATCAGAGTTTAATGACAGCGTTTCACATTCAGACTGGTCTGTTTCCATGGAAACGGGATTTTTTTTTGGCACACACTCGTGTATCCACACCTGAAACAACATTGGCACTAATATTTGAACAGTTAACACTGGGGTACGAGCAACAGAACTCTGGCATGCGTCCAGAATTGACTTTGAAAAACGTTCATCAGATCCGAGTTAAAGTCTTTGTGAGGCAGTAAACAGCTCGTTTGTGACCTCTCAGTTGTGGTTAAGATTTCAGAAGACGGACACAGTAAAAACAAAGTGCAGAGGTCATTCACTGAAATTACATCTACGAGGGAAAATACGTTTCTGTCATCTAGAATAGTCTATTCTTTGCATTCATTTTAAAAACAAACTACGGCTAAGCATTTTAAACAATTACATAACTGTCACCCAGTTGAAATCAAGAACTAACTTTGCTATATTGGCAAAGAAAAGGTTCTTGTTTCTCCAGACAAACTTGATGGGTACTAAAAAAAAAAAATATTACGATTTGGTACACAGAAGCTGTACATGAAATTAATAATCCAGAACGTTCCCTCCAAACACCTGCAAGCTTGAACCAGCAGTCCTCCAGTTTATAAATCTGTTCCTTTCATTTTTACATAAATGCTGAATATTCACTATTACTCCATCCAAGTCTGTCTGCTGCTCGGGCCAACAAGCAGACAAGTTCGGTTATATTTTACACTAATGGCTCCTCGGATCCACTTTCCCTTCCAAAATCACCTTCAAAGCCTCAACGGCCACAACAAGTGTGGACAAACAGCCAATTCCGGCCCTTGGCCTTTCCTCACATCGCAGCCAAGGAGCTGAGATACCGAATGTTTGAATTTACTAGAATTTGGAATTGGATTGTAATTTATACAAGTTGCTGGGCCTGTGGCCCATACTGAAAGTCTTAGAGGAATCTCACATTGGTAAAAGTGCAGGGACAGCACATATTTGGAGGTTGGAACCTCACTCCATCTCCTGAGTGAGTGAAGGACTGCTGCTGGGTCATGGGGGCCGAGGCCCCAAAGTAAACACAGGTGTTGAGGAGGCAAGTAACTGGGGTTACCCCATCCAGTAGCTAAAGCAACACACACAGTCACGGAGAGTGAATAATACTTTGGCAAAACATATGGACTGCCGCTAGTTTGAGTTTCCTGTCAATTAACAAATTTCTTATCAAGGCTCATTTACGAGGGATAACAAGAATTTCACTATTAAATGATGGTTATTAGCGGCTAATGACCGGGTATTACGCTAACTGTGATCGAGTCCTGTGTCTTGTTTTTGAATTGTGGTCAACGCAGGTGGGCCCTGGAAAGTATCTGAACAGGCCTCATCTGGCTTACAAATGATCACATCTGTCCAAAAGCATCAATTCCACAGATATAAAATGATTTCATGCCAAATGAGTGCAGTGCTGTTTAAGATCAGCAAATAGTGGGACAATCTGTCTCAAAGATTCACTCATGAATCGGAATTCCAAGATCTGCTAAGACCATCCTCAAGAGGATCACAAGTGGTCAGTTGTTTTAAACACAATGATAGTTAACCTCTTGTCACTATTCCCAAACTGTTTTGAGGTAAGCATTGACAGTAGTGGTCTTAGCGGTGGATTCATAACAAATACTGGTTTGTATTCAAACAGAGATGAAGCATTTGAAACCAGGAAACACAATCCAATCTAAGTGGAGTAAAATGGTCTGAGTAGCTGTTAAATGTCTTTATTGGGGACAATACCAAGCAAAGTAAAAGCAAAGGAAAACAATGTTTTTATAATAAACATCAGTACTCATCTACAGAAAACGATGAACACCGCAGCTCCAGCCTCTAGGTGTCCCACTGCAGTCTGTCAAGGTCAGGTAGACTGGCCACAGCACCTGCCATCAACTCTGTGGCTCTTTCAGGAATTTCACTTGTCTACAACTTGAAAATATTACACAACTAAATTAAAATAAAATCAATATATGTGCCTCCTGTCGTTCAATTAAATTCCAGTTCGCTGTGTTATAAAACTAAGGTTTATGTAAGGTTTTGTCCATCTTTATTGGAGGTGAACAGCTGTGAACAGCACAGAAACTACGCTCCAAGTGTGTTTACGCTTGTGTAAACACAGTGTTATAGTGAAACCAAGGTCCTCTTCCTGGACCATAAGCCCTCTGAACTGATACTGTAAACTTTTGATATCAGCGTTTATGTTTTCCCATATTTAAACCTTCATCTTACAGAATAAACAACGCAATAAATTCCTATGGCTGTTGGAAATTGTGTCATACTGCTTAAGTTGTTTACACTGATCAATACATTTACAAAATGTTGACAGTGCAGATATGCATTTATGTTTAAATTCCACTCAAGAAAGTTTGTTATTAACTCATGTTTAATGTATTTGTCTGTGTTTGTGTTTTCTCTCTATCTATAGTTACATAGTTATAAAGTTTGTGGTTAACCTGCAAAAAAAAAAAAAACATCTGCAAACATCTGCTACATTTGGCAACGGGATTTAGAGAAAATCAATACTGTGGCAGAGGTGGCAGACTTTTACAGATGTATTGTGCACTGTAGCTGGAGACCAGTCAAAGTGCCCATACAGGTTATAATCGTTTGTCTCTTCAGTTAACACTAATGCACACTGCAGCATGTATGCAGTTTCATCACCAATGCCAAACAAATGAAATGTGATCTCCACGTTATGCCTTCATCGAAACATGCCAGAGTTTACAATGGCAAATCATTTCCAGCATAATTAATGGAATACAAGCCTTTAGAGTCTCTCAGAGGAATGACGGCTGAGCGTTCTTGTTTAATTCGTAGCCTTCATTTTGCAAATGAATACTCAGCAACTGGACAAAAGCAGTTTTCTTAGACATTTTCATTTCACAGCTGCTAAAGGGAGAAGTTGTGTTTTGAAATAATTTCTCCTTTATTTCTCGCAGCAGCCCGGCCGATTGATGGTTTCATTAGCCGACAGCTTTTGACTGTGTGACAGATGGGAACGTTCAATAACACAGTGATTTCTTAAGAAACAACATGTACTGTATCAGACTATTTTTCCCCGAGTGCCTGGGAAAATTAATCTTATGGAAAATATTATTTTGGGCTATTGGACGTTGAGGGAAATTCCACACCGCATGACAATTTACTACATTTTGGGCTTTTTCTAAAATCCTCTGTCACCTCTGATTACAATGAGCTGAATGTATCAGTTACACATGTGCTATGCATGATATTCTACCTGAGCTTTCTTTGTGTATTGTGGCTACACTGGCTTTTGGGGGTTAGGGAGGTTGCACTGCCTGAGAAGTGTGTGTGGATCAAAGGAATCATTGTCATCTTTTTCTTACTGATTTATATTTGCGACTGTATCAGGCGTTTCTATTTGGGGAAATGATTGATGATGATTCTACATTTTGATAAAGATACAGGAAACTTTACATCTTTGAGAGAATGATCTTTTTCGGTGTCAGTTGAGAAAGACTCTCCCCTGGATGGCTGTCTTTCTCGCACAGTGTGTTAAGAATGTGGTTTCTCGCTCTCTCATCAGTTTATTAGCAAAGCAACACATACGAAATCAGTTACAGATATTTTTCAACTCATTTCAGCTGCTGATTAGCAGAAAGTTCTTGCAGGTTTATTTCTGGTAATATTTTACTGGAAGTATTCAGGAGTTGGAACGTCTTGTCCAAACTGATGGAGTCATGTTATGAAGCTCAATGAAAACAAGGTGTCAATAATTCAGCCACAGAGCTTTTTCTCCAGACCTTGCCTCGGGGTGAACGCCACTTTATCTGTGACCCTCATCCGCCTTCTACCACAAAGGAGAAGATGACTCTGTGGTCTGGGGGCCTGATGGGAAAAGCTGTAGGATGTGGAACCCACTTCCTCTGCTTTATCAGTGGCATTTAGCTGTGGTGTGCTGGGTGTGGGTATGTGCAAGACTTATATCAAAAACGAGCAAAGATCAGAACCAACAGAATAGAAATGTGTATATTAGCCAAACATATTATTACTGCATGTATGCATTATTTCAGCTTCACTTACCCCAGATACTGGGTTCTTACCTCACCTACTATTTAATCTTTATTCAGTCATCTTGACTTGGATCCAATTTAAACTTTGTATTGACAGGCAACACGATGTTTGTATTTGTACGTCAGCGTTTGACATGTGTACAAAAGCTCGAGGACTTTGAATTCAGATTGTTTCTCATTCTTCAAATGATTTAATGTGAAATATGAAAAAGGAAATTAGTTTGAGAACATGGCAGCATTCAGGTCTGGGAGTCGCTTGTTTTTCATTATCTGCTGCACCAGCTGGTTGGCGTATGTGCCTCTGGACAAAGCTTAAAGGGCAGAGCTCCAAATTTACACACCTCATCCAAGATCACCAAGTCCAAGGAAGACAACTGACTACAGCAAATATCGTAGAGACTGCAAAACCCTGTCGCCGGAGGGCCTTCGCTGAAGCAGCGGAGTGGCAGGGGTTTGGCTCGCTAAAAACGAGTCTGGGATCAGCTTTGTTAGCCACTCGTGTCAGTCACATCCACAATGCTATTTTTGCTCCGTATCTGGAGGCTGAATCCGCAGTGAAATGTATTCACCCTGCGTGTTCGTGGCACTGGTTTTACTTGGCACGGCAAGTGATGGCTCACTTTTAATATAGAGTAGCGAGTCAGAGAGCGCCGAATTCTTGAGGCAGACTGTAAAAACGTAGCAGCACAATGGACAATGAGCGTGGCTGTGGTTTGGATGGCGGGGAAGTCGCGGGGAGTCTGATGGAAACCTCGCAGTGCTGCCGTGAGCACGCGAGGTCAGGACATATGCTGACATGGACTTCTGGGCCAAGGCCAGAGCCGGAGCTGACAGGAAACAGAGGCCTCACATCTCCTCAGCAGTGCTCCCCTTCTCCTCGTCTGTCTCTGACTTCAGATCAAATGTTTGTTCTCATTCAAGATAAAATGCATCTAATTGGGACTGATTTTTTTTTTTAAATTAAGAGAAGGCAACGGCCAACATTGGATAGCTGTAGGAAGTATTTTCATCCATGCCCTGAGGTACACAATCCCTTAATTGCACTTCTTCAGCAATATAGAATAAACAGGAAATGTTTATTTCTTTTGTAACTGTCACATAAGATTTCATTACACAATTCCAGCTGGGGTTTCTAAAAATCATAGATTTAAAATCAGAGAGAAGTAAAACTAAAGTTTTCCCAGATTAATTCCAAATGTTCTAATTAGACAACCTGATGTATTATATGTCTCTTTTTTCTAAAAAATTATAGAAACTGTGAGACTAGATAAGACCACTTAACAAGTCAGTCTTATTTTACCAGTGTGGAATTTGATCCACAGCTGAAATGTGAAATCAGGACCTCTGACTAACTTTGACCATCCACAAACACACAACACAAAACTACTAATCATCCTATTCATACCGGTTTCCTCTTTCTTTTTCAGTCACGTATTGAATTTCATTGATGTCTGATGAGAGCACCGGGTCTTTTGTTTGGTCTTTTTGTGATGTGGGGGTAAAGCTGCCCCCACCGGTCCACACTTCACAGCCAGGCTGTCAGGAGGAGCATGTTGTCCTTTAAGAATGAGACAGGGCAACAACAGGGCAGCATCTGATTAGCATTCACAGCACTATCTCCACTCCCTTGGTATTTTATTACCACAGGTGCAGGGGCATTCATTGATCAGATGCACGCTAGAGGCGAGGTTTGCCCTTAATTGAAAACAGCTCTATTTATACACCTGCAGGCACTAAAGGCCTCTGAGAGCACACGGGGAGGCTGGAAATGAAGAGAAAGGAAAGGAAGAAACACAAAGCAGTGACAGAAGAGTGAAAAAAGACATGCCGTGGGAGACATAGGTTAAGGCCCACAGAGGAGGCGAAACACATTTCCAAAACAGCATGGCTACCCGGCTCCATGAGAGGATCATATGCAAGTGCAGGCGTCTTTAGGGAAGCGCATGTTTCTGACACACAGATTAACATGTGTTGAAAAGAGGCACAAATAAATGTAAGTCCAAACGCATGGTTACAGCCCCAACGTCTCTTTGTTATTGTGGATGTATTGTGGATTTGTTTTTTTTTTTCTTTTTCTACCCAACTAATGACTACAGTTAGTTTGTTTACCACACAGCTGGCCAGAACATTGTACTGATTGTGCTCAGCCACTTTGCAGGTGGTATATAGCATCGTGGGGCCCATGTTTTCACAGGGTGACCATAACAGGAGGTCGGGGGTCAGTTTAGTGGAAGTTCAATCAGAAAACCACAGAGGACAGAGCAATCTGCATTTAGACGGGGGGGCAGCTCATACTAACCTCTTTTGATGGAAACAGTCTGCAAATACTGTGCAGCTTTTCCAAGGTCTTCTGCAGTGGTTCAAAAATTCCAAGCATGAGGAAGAAATTGAGATTGAATTACTTAAGAAATCATATTTAGTAAAAGAGTTGGCTTTATGTCACCTACAGGTGGTTAGTGTTGCATTATTCAAGTTTACCGCAGGTGAAATGTCATTGATTTGTTTACTGAATTTACTTGCTGTTAGCCATCATTTACCTAAAACAGGATCAGAGTCTTAAAAAGAAGCTCAACACTGCTGGTTAATTACATTGAAAAAGAATCAGTCGGTCTGACAGCATGTTGTGGATGTGATGTATCTCATTCTGTGTCAGGACATATTCAAACACGCTTGCGGATCGCAGCCCGCCCAACAGTCCCTATACGGACATGGAACGGAATGGACTACTGTGTATATAACATCCCAGTGTTCCCGTACAACATTTCCCTGGATCCTGCTGGGACAAGATGAAAGGCTTTGTGGCCTAATATCAGTGTAACTGCAGGTGTGGAGGCTCCCATTTCACCAGTGTCACTGATGTTCACAGGCATTCAGGGGAGGGGAGGGGAGGGGAGGGGAGATGAGGGGGAGGAGGGGACGGCGAGACAGCACGTTTGGATAAGCATCTGACGGTTCAATCAAATGCAACACCTAAATGTTTGAATACTTCACAGTGTGTGTGTGTCTGTGTGTGTGTGAGTGTGTGTCTTTTTTGGAGTCTGTTCTGGCTTGTCATCAAAGGAGATACCACAACCTCGTGGTTTTATCAAGAATGAGAGCAAAATCTGTGCGAAGGCTTTCCTCAGGAGGGGCAGTTTACACAAGACCACTCACTCATTCAGCTGCTTTATGGGAAGTGTTTTGATGTGAATTTACACAGATGACCAGGCCGTGTTCACACAGGCGCCTTGTAAATTCAATCAGGACATGGGTGTGATGAATTTGTCGTTTTCAGTTGATGCTGTCTATATGCTTTGGTGTCAAAACAACCAAACTGAACGAATCATAGAGGGCGCTATCGCGCTTTAGAGACTAAACAATCAACTATTTCATCAAGAAAACAATCGGAAGATTAATTTAACTATTTAAAAAAGAAAATAAATGTTCTGCGTGTAATTGGACCTTCAAGGATCTGATGTCGAGGCCCCTTTTTAAGAAAAGGGACCTTGACTTTTGCTGGAAAACAAAGTCATGTCATCTAACTACAGTTTATAATGCACCGGGAAACTAAACATGTACGTGCAGCTGGTGGTAAAATACCTGACAGCAGGAACAAGATTCTACTGTGTCACTGCCTCCGCCAACTGTCAAGACAGGACTTTAACTTATTGCCACCCACACCAACCCCGCCGCCTGAGAAAAACACTATCTGGTTTTGTCCAGTGTGAGCAGTTTTGCTGTTGTTGTGGAGCTGCTGAACGCCGAGTCTGATTCTAGTCTCGAGTTCCCAGTGAGTTTGACTCACTAAAGAGGAGTCAGAGTCAAGTACCCGTTAGTAGAGAAGACACAAAGTAGAGAAGACAAGAGTGTCTCTGTGAGCAGTGATCATGGTGGGATAGAGACAAGTCAACTCACACTGGTCGACTCCTGTTGTACAAAGCGTTGCTCTTCGCAGCGTCCGCAGCCTGGGCAGCTGATTTCCGCTCCTCAAACTCCTCCCTGCTCAGGACCGTGCCCTTGTGGCCATGCTCGACCAGGTTTCGAGACACCTCCCAGCTCTGAGAGAGGCCACAAGAGGACAGGAGTCAGACGATTTTTGATTAATTCATTACATTTTTAAAAAGTGAAAAACAATTCAAGATTTCTTTGCACTGAAGTATACACTTCAGTATACAGTATGTTCTTTTTTTAACTTTGGTCAACAGTTTTATTTAATCTACATTGATATAAAACAGAATAATGCAACATCTCCTCACACTAAGAAACCACAACCAGAGAAACATTTATTGTTTGTGTTACATGACTCATTTTCCGTCAATTCCCTAATTAATGTTTGAACAGTTATTTTAATAACCAGCTTCTGTAATGTCCTGAATCTGTGCTGAGATCTATTTTGGAGCGAGTGTGTGCACATGTCAGTGCCTCGGCAGGGATTCTTATAGCTACATTTCTTCAGTCACCACGTGCAGACCTGTTGTCATTAAAAGCCAGGCCATAGTCATCGACTAAAAACCAAATCTTGCCGTCAGAGCCTGTGGCGTGTCAGATCAAAGTGCCTGCCACATGTCGTCCTACGCAAAGTCCTAGCAGCCGGGCCCACGTCCGCACCCGAGAGGAAAAGTTATATTTTCCTTCATCTTTGATGTGGCTCGCCAAAAAATGAGTCTCAGCCATTTGCTGACCCTAAAATTGGCCTGAAATCATTGTCTTCATTTTCAAGGCTCATTGAATGAGTCCGTTTAAATGAACTGCTTCTTCCAGCCGACACACCAGGACATGGGCTAATGCTCCAGAACATCTTTGGCAAAGGCCACAGTGACTTTGTTCTATCACACTTCGACTGCTTTGGTTTTCTGAGTTCATCGTAATATGCTTGTGATAAGTCCGACATAGCATCACCTGGGGAGATGGGTTTATGATTAGCCGGTTTATCAGAGCTCGGATCTCATCGGCATGACGACACACAGGTTAGACTAACTGGGCGGAGGCTGATTGACTGCAGCTGGTTATCGGGTCAGATAGGACAGGTCACATTCTCTTCTCTGTGTGGACACAGGTGTTCAAACAAAGTGGTTACACCAACAGAGAGACATTCCATTGACAAGTGCGCTATCTGCTGGGCAATAGCGAGACTGCGCATTTCCAACTCCAAGACCCTAGAGATACCTCTGAGAAAACCGTTAACTTAAAGACCCTTCCTATTAAAAGTAATATAATGTCTGAATATAAAGATGTTTATCAGTGGTGCCAGGAATCGCTTTTTTTTATTATTATTTTATTGACGGCTATTGAGGACAGGATGGACCCATCGAGTTTTTCAAAATAAAAGTGTAGATGCGAGTCAAATAACTTCTACCAACAAACCTGCTTGCGACTGCCACCTAGCGGGCGAATACAGACACTACACCAACAAAACTTTTCAGCGTGGCAAAGCATTTGCGCTTCAGTGCAACAAAAGTGACTGTTCGTTCGCATGACCTACATTAAATGACAGCGACAAATCACAAATATAATAACAACTAACTGTAGTTAGCTTGTGGCATCTGGTAAATACACCGTTTTGAGAACTGGGGATACTACCGGGAAGCTAACCCAAGCGTTAGCTAGCTGCTGCAGCAACGGATTGAACATCTGATTTTTACTTTTATTGTGACTAAACGGAGGATTTATTATTAGCCGAATTAAAGAAGGGGGGTTTGTGGATTTTTATACAGCCATCAGTCGTTATTTAGGGACTAATACAGTCGCAGTCGGCAGAGGACAACTTTAAAGTGGCACTTTACTGAACGCGGTTCTGACGTGCAGCGCGAACAGCGTGGGGAAGCTAAGCTAACGTCAACAGTTTGTCCCAGTGTGACTCACCTTTAAGTAAAACGAATCCATCGCCGTGACCTTAGAGTCCAGATAATCTTCGTATGATTTAAAGTGCGTTGTTGTGTCGTGAGGACGGGCCGCCGCGCTCGACTCCATCTTGTCCCTGTCGATGTTGTCGCGAGCGGCTGTCATAGCAACCGCCATGGCTCCTCGGGTCCCGTCGAGGAGTGATGACGTCATCACGCACGCTATTGACGTACACCTGCAGTGACAGAATGTATAGGGGCATAACAACGACCCGCCTCTGCCTCTACAATACAACAGTTTATAATGTGTAAGACGTATGAACATATTTTATTCATATAATTAATTATAAGTGTATTAATGTCATTTTTACCTCTTTTATCATGTTCTTTCACTCTCAATCTCCATTATGATACATGCGCAGTTTCATTGTGCAAATGGGACAAAGTGTATTAACACCATGCACACAATCATTATCATGACTCTACATCAGATGGTAAACAAATCACATCACACTGTGGTTCCCTCTCTACATTTATAACAACTAATCAGACTGATCAGTATGATAGAAACAATCCTCATATGTTAAAAAGTCTGAGTGTGTGTGTGTGTCTATACTAAAAAAAACTCTTCTTCATAAACAAGCTTTTATTTTATTTTTTGAAAAATTATTGTACAAAAAATATTTTAAAACTTTGGGATGTGTATGAAGACACACAACATGATGACAATACAGAAGTGTGTGTGTGTGTTTGGGGGTGGGGGGGGGTGCATGTAAAAACAGTTATTTCAGTCTTCAGTCAAAATTAATATAAAAACAGTCTGCTGTGTGTAAAGATTTATATTTGAAAATGTACAATGTGAGGAAATATGAGAAAATCTTTGAAATCCAGTTTCAACACAGATTGTGACAGATGTTGGTTTGGCATTGATCCTTAATGTAAATGTATTTCTCTCATCTAACTCTGAACTTAAAGACATGATGGATTTATGGCTCAGGCTCTCAAACAGGTCATCTTCCTCCCCAGAGACATTCGGTTCCTCTGTGGTTGTTCTGCGGCTGTTTGCCATCTGATACAGCTACAGAGTCAACCTTTCCAAAAACACTGCGCCGCTTCTCCTCGCCATCTTTATCCCTGTGGTGACGCCGGTGTGTGCTCCTCCTGGGAGGAATGCCGCAGGGTCGTGACTCCAGATTTTTTTCACGTGACAGCCGGTTGCTGAAATGATAGTTTTGATGGACAGTTTTCCCCTTGATCCCTCACAGCTGTCCAGGAGGGGGCGAGGGTGGGTTGGGGGGGGAGTGGGGGGCGGTCTGCCCACTACTCAAAAGTGTCATTTAAATGTGACAGAGAGTTACATTTATTCCTTCATTTCTTTTTCAGTTAACAGGGTAAACAATGTCGATATTTGTGATAGAATCATAATTTTGTGTTTATTGCTGAGGTGTTTACTATCATACTGTTGTCGTGTGATTACGGTTGAATTTGCTGTTGGTGTGTAACTGTGGTCTCATGACTCTGTCTCTTTCCAGATAAGAAACTGAAGCGGCAGGAAAATTAAGACTTGTCTGATATGTTCCGTTTGTGTTGCAATGCACGCGTATGTACACACATTACACCTTTTTAAATATCACAAGAAATTAAAACAACAATACAGCTGAGAAGGAAATTTAACAAAGTGACCCTGTTCTGACATTGATTTCAGACAGTGAAAACGCCCCCCCCAAAAGACAGAGGACAGCACAGGTCCATGGAGGACAGTTTTCTGGCAAACAGCAGAACAATGCAGATAAAAATCATTTCAAGTAAGTGTCACAGAACAGGACAGAGCGTCTGGAAGACGAGTGGAAAGACAAAACACAACCACGGGTTCAATAGTTGCGCGATAGTTGTACCTGGCCCTCGGAGGTGTTTCATAGCCGGAATGCTTTGAATGTGATGAATGGCCGTTGCCAGTTTCTGGGCACATTCATTATTCATACGTCCACTGGCTGTGACCTTCACTCCCCCCCACACCGAGGCAAACGCTGGGATAATTATCCAAAGCGGTACTTTGGCCAGTACTTGACCTGCGTACGTTTCGGCGCTGTTCCTAAATGGACGTTCATCTTGGCCGCTGGAGGTTTGAGTGTGACTGGTGGGGATTTCCTCTTCTCCTTGCTCCTGTCAGTGATGGTGAAGCCCAGCTCGCCCCGGTCGTCCAGGCCGACCCTTGGCAAAAAGTGTGTGGAGACGTGCTGGGGTTTGACCCGCGGGCTGGAGCCCATTTTAGCTCTGCCTCGCTTGTTGAGGGCCACAAACCACTCGCGACCAGTCCTGTGGCCCCTGTGGATAACTGAGGCGTAAGTGTTGTAGCTGTTCTCCTGGAAACGTTCCCTGAACTTACAGTCGTCCGTGAACCATTCCTACAAAACCAGGCAAATAGAGACGGAATTAGCAGGTGACTTAATGTGCAACACTGTGATTCACGTTTGATGAACTGACTCTGTCCACATGTAAACAAGACTCTGCTGCAGAACATGTGGAGAACCTCTTCCCAGTCAATGATCCCTTTGTATTTTCTCATGAGCAGCTTCTCGAACACTTTAAGACAAACAGAGAAAACTTAAAGATAAACACATACATCCCCCATTCCTGATGGGAAAAGAGCCCAGAGCTTCATCCCAACCAGGCCGACCACGACGCAACGTAACACCCTCAGATCATCTGATTGTGATCTGACTCTCCAGAATAACTGAGGCGACTGGGGGTGGGGGGTGGCACTGGGGCTGCTTCTGGCCCATGTGGGATAAAGGTTTGGTCCTCATGGCCATCACGGTGCTGCAATATATAATATACTATACTAACCATATAATAATATACATATGAAGTGATAACTTTTGTGCAATAAATGATGAGCCGGAGAGTTTGAATCCTGCCAACGTTTGGGGGACGGAGTTTCAAACGCTAACCTTGCTGCCATTGACAGAATGTTCTTGGCTAAATGTAACGTTTTGGTTTACAGGCTGTCTTAGTGTCCTACGACCGTATCTCCGTGTCAGGGTCTGAGACATGCAGATAATTCATCAAATGTTCCTGTTGTGTAACCAAAAATATCTGGAGTGGGAAACTCTGACATGTACCCTGAGGGACGCCTGGTTCCTCCCTGCAGTCCGCCGTCCCTCTGTAACCTCCCGCCTTTCTGAAATCAAACAAACGGTTCTGCTTTGCTGGAGAGTGCAGCATAGCAGAAAATGATGCCATTACAGCGTTTGGTAAACATGCCAGTCACAGCGGAGGGACAAAAGCACAAACGTCCAAAAGGGACTCAAAGTGACCGACTGTTCCCTTCGGCTGTTGTTTTTAAAGATGATTGGAGAAATTGCGCAGGAACTCCGGAGTCACTGCTATGGGAGGATTGACGTGGTTTAGCAGAGCGCTGTGTTCGAGCAACATACCAGCTCTGGTACCAGTCAGGGAATTACACATTTACAAAACAAACTAATTCAAGCGTGCACAAACGCACTCGCACGCACACACACACACACACATGCGTGCATACCAGGAAGATTTGGCCCCTGCTGTGTTTCATAGGACTTAATGGCTGCGGCCAGATTCCGGAGATCTTTCTGTTAAATACACAATGCTTGTACAGCTGTTTAACCTGGCTCTGCCCTGCTGGGTGGGTCACACTCTTTTAAAGGGACCTTTCCCATGATCCCCGCGGTTTGATGTATGGAGTCCAGAGGTGGAAAGTTACTGATGACTAACTTTTCTTCACAACCCAAATAATATTTTTTATACTTTCTCAAAATTCAGTCAGATAGCTGCTTGTTGAGGGATACGCAGGAAGGTAATAATTAAATAGTCCGTTAGTAATGAAACATCGCGGACTGGCGGCTGGTGACGGTCAGGGCTAAGAGCGTCCACCTCAGCCTGCTGATGTTGACTGATGAGGACGACAACAAATCGGAGCATATAAACAACAGATGTTTGACCGCTGAGTTGGAGAATAATCGGGCCGCCTGTGATTTTTGATGATTCGACAGTTTGAAAGAGGAGACGTGGGGCTTGATGAAACAGGAGCACGAGACCCAGTGACTCAGACGCCGGTTGCGCAGGACGAACTTCCAGCAGAACCAAAACCATGTCCCAGGTCTTTAGTTTACCCCCGTGTGCGCTGCTGCTTTTCTTTGTGGTATTGTTTTCTCTTATTATCCAGTGCCCACGCTGATTAGGTTCACATGTAAATCCAGTCTGGGACCATCAATATAAACTGCAGTGACAAGGGGGTGCGTCTCTGCTGCTGGAGAGAACATGGTCTCAGTAGAACATGTGTAACGAGCTGGGGCTGAGTAATCACTTGCTGACATGGATCCATGAAGAGAGAAGCAGCACACGCAGCTCCGGCTCTGATTGTCGCTCGCTCCGTCGACTGTTTACTCAACGTTTTGATGTTCACTTCTCTGTGAATTATCAGCCGTTCCAGATAGGACTTAATCTGCCCGACCCGTTAGCACATGCTAATGGGGACCCGCGTCTATCCATGATGACTCGTCAGCGGACAGAGTGTCTGTGGGCAGATTTGGGTTTATTGTGTGTTTTTTTAGGGGGGATTTAAAAAGTCTTCAAAGGATGACAGCAGTGCGCGTCACATGGCGGCGGCTGATTATGTTCACGCAGCATGGATATGGAGACCGTAGAGACGAATAAATAAAGCAAACGGCTGGTTTTAATGGAGGAGCACGCCGGTCACATGGCTCCAGACTGTGGTGCTGGTAAAGGACTTTGGCAGGACGTTTCACTCACCACACCAGAGACGGTCATAGAAGTGAAAAGTAAACTATGTGAAACTTTACTGACTTGTGGGGGCATCGTGTGAAACTCAATCATCCAAACATGAGGCGCAGCTGAAAGCTGGTGTGGAGACGGTGTGTGTGTGTGTGTGTGGTGGTGGGGGGGGGTTATACTCACGGTGGCGTGGAGCCGTCCTCGTTTATTCATGGCCAGAAATCTGTTACTGAAGACGCCCTTGATGCCGATGACCCCCTGAGAGACGGCAAACAGCTCCAGGACACCTGGGAGGACCAACAACACGATCAGATGACTGACAGGTTTCAGTGTGTGTCATTTTTGTTCATCATATTTAAATTAGTTTTTTTTAAAAAGATACAAAAGATACAGGCTGTGATCCACAGTGACGTGTTCCTCCATCAGAGGAGGAACCCAGACAAACAAAACCTGAGACCATCAATAAAATCCAAACTGAACGATGAAACAAAATGAACTGTGACGCCTCTGTTTCCTCTTCCAGAACAGGGGTGTGGCAGTGGGTGTGGCAGTGGGTGTGGCTGATGAGACACCTGGTTCCACTCAGCTCATCACCTGCTCTATAAAAACCTGCTCTTCACACCACTACACTGCCATGTTGTTATGTATCCTGTGTTAGTGCTACAATCTTGTGTGTGTCTCCTTGTCCCAGTGTTCTTTGTGTACTTCCCTGAGTTTGTGCGTTCTTGACTTTACCCTCTGCTTCACTACTGTTGTGGTCTTGCTTGTCTTGTTGTTTCCTGAACATTAAAGTGTCCTTCACCTCGACCTGCTGCTGCTCCAACCTGACCTCTACCACCAGGACAACAGGGAGAAGCTCCATCAGCGCGTGTTGAACCACACCTCATGGTTTGATCTTTTCTGTGTCTAATGTAACCAAAGACCACCTCACCAGTCTCCATCCATCTAAACTTCACCAGAGGAGAAACAGTGAATGTGTCTCTGGACAGTCCTGGAAAACCACCTTCACATCAGTGCAGATGGAAGACGCCTCGTCTCCTGCTCGTCTCCACTGCTGCTGTCACCATGAAACCAGTGGAAGCCAATGAAACCTGACGACTCCTCTGAGGGGCACCGTGAAATGGAGGCACAAGTGCACTTTGGCGTTGAGCCTGTTGATGAGCGAGCAGAGCTCCGACATGACACAGCACAAACAGAAAGTTTGATCTATGACTCGTGTCTCCTGACTCACACAGGAGGGGACTCACAGAACTTTGGTTTCTGAAACATTCCTGATCCTGATGCAGCCGGAAGCTGCCTGTTTGTTTGTTTGTTTGTTTGTTTGTTTTTTTTTAATGTTGGTCCTGGAATAAGCCTCCAAATCAGCAGCCATTGCTCTGAGCTGTTTTCACTCATAAACCGCTGCATTCCACACTGACAGCTGTTTGTGAAGACTGACCAACAATAACACTGTTGTTGTTGTTGTTGTTGTTGTTGTTGTTTTGCAGTGTATGTGTAGAAGCCTCCTCTGTGATGATGACAGTGCACAGTGCACCTGTCACTTCCACTAATAGTTGTACAACATCCCGCAGACACACAACATCCCGCAGACACAAACTGGATCATGTGTGAACACAGGTAAAGCGCGCGCGCTCTCTCTCTCGTCAGGACGCACAGACAGATGCGGTTCATGGTGACTTACTCAGCTCGTTGGCCTCGTGGCTGCCGTTCACTCTGCCGTCGGGATGGATCTGGAGGTGGAAGCCGATGCCAACTCTGCAGTAAAGCCGGCACGTCCTGCGTCCAGAGCGGGCTGCGTCCTCCGGGAGCCGCCGCTGCAGAGAGACGCGCTCCTCCTCCCCGGTGGCGGCGGCGGTGGCGCAGAGGCGGATGAGGTGAGCGAGGGTCAGAAGGTAGAGAGGAACATTCATTGTTCCAGAGAGGAGCCGCTCGTTAGCAGGGCGGCAGCATGCGGGCGCTGCTGGGCATTGGCCCGGCTGCAGGAGCCTGAGCCGCTCCGCTGCCACCGCGGATATTTATAACGCCGATGATCTCATGACCCGATGCGCGCCCGAGCTCCAGCGGACGCGCGTGCGTCCAGGTCCTGTCGCCGGAGAAGCCACAACTGCTCTGCAGCGGTCCACGACGGCGGGGCGTGAAGGAGCCACGTCTGACGAGGCACGTGTGCCAGAGAGCCGCCCGCGCCAGGACGCACGGCGCGCGGCATTTTACGCACAGGGAGACATGGTCTCAGCAGATCCGACGACCATCAGAGAGAGACCCTGAGAGTGAGACCATCAGAGAGAGACCATCAGAGTGAGACCCCGAGAGTGAGACCCTCAGAGAGAGACCCTGAGAGTGAGACCCCGAGAGTGAGACCCTCAGAGTGAGATCCTGAGAGTGAGACCCTGAGAGTGAGACCCTCAGAGTGAGACCATCAGAGAGAGACCCCGAGAGTGAGACCATCAGAGTGAGACCCTGAGAGTGAGACCATCAGAGTGAGACCCTGAGAGTGAGCTCCTCAGAGTGAGCTCCTCAGGTGCTGCAGGCAGCAGTGCTGGACCAGTGGCTCCTCCAGAGACCCAGAGCTGCTGTATTTATAGGCTTCAGTCCACCTTATCATCTGATCCATCCACATGCCACCAGGAGAAGCTTCTGCCAAGATGCCTGGTGTATTCTGAGATACAGCTGAGGATCAGTGCACCGATGACTGGTTTCAATGATTCTCTCAGACTCACTGCAGCATCTCCTGTCAGGACCATGTGGACATTGAAGACCGCGCTGTATACAGTCTGGTTTGAGTTGTAACAATATGATGCTGATATGAAATGTCTTCTAATAGTAAAAGTCTAACATCTTCTACTGAGAGAGACCTTCCTGAGCAGCAGCGAGGCAACAGAAGGTCACGGGTTCGTTTCCTTTCCATCTGATATCCACCAGAAGAAACTCATTTCTCCTTTCAGTTTTTTTTATCTTCAGTTTAAAAAAATCCTCTTTTATGAAGAATTTAACTTGTTCACGTTTAACCTGAAAAACCCAAATGTCTCCATGGAAACAAACGTTTTTAAACCACACAGAGGATAAACGCTGAAAAACTCACTCGTAACATCGCACACAGAATAATTTACTCTTCGTACTTTAACTCTGGACCTTTTTGCAAACCTGCGTCTGATGCTGTGTATTTTGTGTATTTTGGATGTTGGCCGCTGTGTTAAGATAATTAATTTTCTATCTTTATGTGCACTGTTGGTAATCTGGGCCCACGTTGTCGCCAGGGGCCCTGCTGTGTTTGACTCTGATTAGGTGGGGCCCGGCGGTGGATTACAGCCTGTACAGAGGCCTAATTGTCTCCGGCACACAGAGCAGAGGTCCAGCCCACTTTACCTTTTATGTCAACAGCGGGGCAGTGTTTAGTCCCACTGTCCTAATGGCCGCTCATTCCTGCGAGGCCGTTCCAGTAACAGTGAGGTAATCCTCCCAAGTCGCATAAACACGGATGATCCTGATTGATTCTCCCGCCCGATTGATCCCAGCTTTTAGCAGCTTTTCAGTCTAAGCAAAGTGCAGACAGCAGGTTCTGCTGTCAGGTCTGAGCCGGCAGACGGTGATCAATCTGAGGGTCGGGGGCCACGAGTCGGGAGCAGCGGACCGGGCCAAGGTCTCAGTCATCAACACGACCGCAGATGGTGCTTCAATAGTTTGCATTGTCATCATCGCACAAGAAGTCGCCATTTATTTGAATGTTCAAGAAGTAAACAGCAGTGTCTGATGTTATTATTTGAACGTTGGTGAAAACAGAGAGTCCAGCTGTGTTCAGGGACCAGTTTCCCTCCCAGATGTTTTTAAACAGATTTTAAACCTGAGGACATTTTTAATTAGCGTATGAACATGTGGTCGACTGTCACACTCTGTTTCCAGACAAAAACAAATTGTGATCCAGTAGCATTTTATGACCCTCAGAAGTTTTGAGTCCAAAGGTTTAGTTAGCTTTTTTTTAATTGATGTTTTTCCAGGTAATTAACATGAACTGATTTCAAACAGACAGTTTTTCCAGGTATGTAGCTGCTCATCTCTGCAGGTTCCCTGGTCTCATGCCTCTGCTCCTGTAGACAAATGAAGTAGCGTCGCGCTTTTTTTGTCCTGTCAGAGTTAATGAGCTGTTAATGAGCAACCTGAACTCACTGAGCCAGTGTGTAAATATCCTGCGACCGCTTCCTGTTTTATTTTCAGACGGTTGATGGTTGTTTTCTGTGCTGCAGATAACGACGTCGGCCAACTTCCTGTCATCCTCCTCATATTCCCCGATCCACGTGACGTACAGCGTTTATATTGTTCCTCACGTCCCGCACTGATGAAGACGCCGTTTTCATCTGCACACAAACAACCGACTGCCAGCTGACTGACTTAAAGGACCATTACGTCACGTTGATTCCCATTGTCGGCCATGTTGGTGAGTCACACCAGGCAGATCCACAAAGCCACACCTGATCACCTGTTGGTGAGGAACCATGCAAATAAACAATCATGTAGAAATATGCATATGAAGAGCAGGAGGTAAATTTAACATGAGTTAAAGAATGGCTGCTGGTTGCTGCTGGTTGCTGCTGGTCTTCTTCATCTTTGATTTGTTTTACGCAGACTCACCTGAAGGTCTAACGGATGGATCTGAGCAGGATCTGAAACCAGCTGCAGACCGAGAACAGATGAGTCAGCACAGCGTGTTGTGGTACTGGTCCAGGACCAGGTTCTGGATCCTGAGACAGTGGTGGAGATGTGTGTTGGGTTAGGTGATGACACGTCTCCCGCAGAGGCCTGATTGGAGATCTTCTGCTCCCGGACTAAACAGCTGACAGCAGCTGATCGCAATCCTAAACCTGGAGCTCCGCCAGCAGCTCGTCCCAAACGCATGTTTGTGTGGTTCTGCTGGAATTTGACTTTGTGACATTAGCGCCAGAGAATATCTGAAATAGTTGAGATGCTGATCTCTGCAGGTTAAATATAAACGTGAAGGACTCCTCTTTACATCCCAGCTGATTGTTTTGACTCATTCGAACCACGAACACTATAAAACATTTAACAGGACCAGGTGAAGCTGTTTGTTTTCTCCGGCCACAGTACATTAAACAGTGAAATGATACTGATACCTTCAAAATAAAAGCACGAAACAACATGTACTGCTCAGAAGTTGAACGTGCAAACTCCACACATGTCATCTTCCTTGTCTCCCAATAGATCACCCTTAATCCTATGAACTGGCCCTTTAACAGAGTGACTATATGTGATGACACTGTGACATCATATGTTCTGTGTAGATTCAATGTTTTTCACTTCACCTGGAAGTCCAACACTTTGTCTCTGTGTTCCCCTCTGAAGATATTCACACATCTCCTGTGAGGGCCCCTGTGAGGGCCCCTGTGAGGGCCCCTGGGTCGGTGGTCAGAAGATAAATCTGGTCTGTATTTTCTCACAGGAAGCAGCCTGAGTGAGCAGCACTGATCCATTATCCACCTCTGCTTCTGGCCCAGGCCTGGGCCTCCATACATCTTCATCTGGACCTTTCATCAGGCCTGAACTCCCACCATGCTCTATCTGCACCACACACACACACACACACACACACACACACACACACACACCCAGAGGCACAGCCAACATTTACCTTCTCTTTACTGACTCCTCCTTTTGACTAAGAATGTTTTCTTTTACAGCTGAAAACACATTTTTCAAAAATAACGTTTTTGTTTGCTGCTGCTTGAATCAGCCACTTTCATGAGAGTTGGACTTCCAGTTGGAATCATTTGAAAAAAAAAACTTAAATGTAAATGTTTGAATTTTAAATAAAAAGACTTTGTTTGTAAGTGTACAGAGGAGTACATCAAAAACTCATTAGCTCTTTCAATGAATGAATGGATGAATGAATGAATGAATGAATGGTTCATATGAATAATTATGAATAATTATTTTTGTGCTAATGTTTAGCGTTTTGTTTCCTCTGTGGTCCTTGGAAGAGATTGTAGAGTGTGTTTGTGTGTGTGTGTGTGTGTGTGTGTGTATGTGTGTGTGTGTGTGTGTGTGTGTGTGTGTGTGTGTGTGTGTGGTGGTTGTAAATAAGTAAGAATATCCTCTGCTGTTTTAGCGGTCTGATACATGACGAGCCAACTCTCCACCCGAACTCCTGCCTCACAGGGAGGCACCGTCATCATGGCCTCTGATAGAGACACCAGGCCAAGAGCCGGGGAAGGGTGTGTGTGTGTGTGTGTGTGGGGGGGGGGGGGGGGGGGGGGGGGGGGGGTGGGGGGTCACAGCAGTGGAATGTGTAACAAAGTAATATGAGGAGATTTAGAGTCATCAGCTCCTGCTGCGTGAAACACAGTCACTACATCAACGAGCTGTAGATACAGACTGAGAGAGAAGAAGAGGGAGACGTCTCCTTTATTAAACCTAAATACACTGTCATGTGTGTCAGGTACAGTGTCAGGTGTGTCAGGTACAGTGTCAGGTACAGTGTCAGGTGTGTCAGGTACAGTGTCAGGTGTGTCAGAGATTACCATTTTAAAATGCATTTACATTGACATCAATTCTGTCTGATATAAGTATATATATAAGTATATAATATAAGTATATGTTTTCAGTTGAGACGTTACATTATTTATTTAAACTGCTGCATATTTGTTTGATGAATCACATTTCCGTTTTTAGTGTTGCTAGACAGAAACACTTCAGAAAATACTAAATTATAAGTCGAGTCATTATAATGTATTGAAAAGGTCAGTCATTATAATTTAAAAAAAAACAACAACAGATTTTTTCATAATTAAATACTGAAAATTAAAATTCAAAAAGGCTAAACAGGGACGTGTTGATTGACAGAAGACAGCACACTGATCCGTGTGTTAAAATGTCCATTGGACAGTTCTGATCCGGTCCACATCCGTCTGCTTGTGCTCAAAGCAGCGAAGCGTTTGAGGCAGAGAAACAGGTGTAACCTAAATATCTCACGTCCAGAGTCTTCGCCTTCAGCGCGATGCGAAGAATCCAAGACTCAGTTGGGCCATGACTACAGAAGGAGTCCCGGAGGGACAGAGACACCCTGTCACAGGCATGTGGGGATTGTGTCCGAGGGGACGTGATGTGTAAATTTGTCCCTCTCAGCAGATCTGTAGATGAAGTGCATTGTCGGTCAGAAATAGTGCGATTGCACAGGGCAGCTCGGCCGTGTGTTTATATTTAGACCCTTCAAAAATCATAATGTGACAGCAGCATGCTGATCAGACAGCAGAGGGAGCAGGTCTTGTCTAAACCCTGGATTATGACTGAAAACAGGTTGGGATGTGTGGAGCTGGGCGGCTCGCCAGGACTCTGTCACCGCGTGAAACCAACACTTCTGATCTGAGTTTTTTTTTTGTCACAGCCTTGTTAACTCACTGTCTATTGTGTGACTTCTGAAAACCTGTTTGCAACCTGAAGGACTTTCAAGGATGTGATGAACCTCTCCTTGACTTTCAGTTCAGACAAATGAATGTTTGCAGTTTCTTGTTTCAGTTGTGTTTGTGTGAAAATGACCATTACTGTCCAGTAAGTGACAGGTGAGCAGGATCTGACTGGTTATCCCACTTTATACCGAGTACAGACATGTTGTTGAACAGTAATTGAAAAACTCGATCGGACACTGGCACTGCACTAACCTTGTTTGAATCCTGGAGTACCCCAAGGCTCCATCCTGGGACCTCTTCTGTTCAAAATACACATGCTCCCCCTTTCCTCAGATTATGGAAAACACACTAATATTTAAATCACCATACTCTGGTTAAGTCATTTGAATATATCTGTAATTTTATCTAGTCAAAGCTTTAGTCAATAAAATATAGTAATTTAGTAATGAACCTTCGTTTTAACAGCCACATTACCGCAACTGAATTCAGTCTTTGATTATGAACAACCTGACACGCATCTGCACAAATGATAGTCACATGATGACACGTTTCAAAAGTCGCAACTTTGTGTAGGTTCTGTATATGTAGGGTGCATTTGGGATGTTGTTGAGGTGTTGCACAGTTGCACAAGTTTCCTGGTCTGAGAATCATGGCCGCCATATTTCCTGCCATAGACAGAGCGATTTGATCTGAGGTTTCTCTACCTGCTTGCTCACTTCACTGCAGATAACAGCGTCAGCTAAACGTCTGAAATGTAAAAATGTGGCGTGACTGGGGCACAGGGCCAAATGGAAGTGCCAGCTTAGCAGAGATATAAACTGTCCCACGCTGCTCTGCGCTGAGTGGTGCAGTGACAAATGGTGTTGGTGGTTGGGGGGGGGGGGGGCGAAGCACAAAAGGGACGATGACACAAGCAGCAAAGCATGAGGGGACTAAATATCACAGGAGTTTAAGTGTGTGTGTGTGTGTGTGTGTGTGTGTGTGTGTGTGTGTGTGTGTGTGTGTGTGTTCATCATCACGGGAGCATCACTGCACTGTGTTTTTAGTCTGTCACCATGTGTCTCGTCATGTTCGACTG
This sequence comes from Trinectes maculatus, assembly GCA_016785345.1. Classification (NCBI taxonomy): domain Eukaryota; kingdom Metazoa; phylum Chordata; class Actinopteri; order Pleuronectiformes; family Achiridae; genus Trinectes; species Trinectes maculatus. The sequence continues at coordinate 161,321 of JAFBJQ010040076.1, read as the reverse complement.
TGACTCAGTCATCATGTTGACTGCTGTTTGCCACAGAGCAGATAAATTGGATCTGTATGTATGTATGTATGTATGCATATATATATATATATATATATATATATATATATCTTATATATATACATATACACACACACACAAAAAGCACCTTTCCCTCCTCGCTCTTATATATAAAGCATATATAAAGCCATAACAATATACTGGATGTATAGATATATATCTATATGCATGATACAGACAATTTAGTGACTGATTAAAAATATTTATTGGTCTATATAACTATTTTTTAATACACGTTCTTGTTTTCAGGGAACCTTTTTTGCAGTGTGGTTTGTATTCTAACCACTTGGTGGCAATGTTGAGCCATTTTTCCACATTCCTTCTGGCTTCCGGACGCATTCTCCGCCCCGTTATTAAATCCCGTTTATCTTTTAATCATGCGATGATGTCATCATCGTCAGTAAACAGTGATTATTGATCCGTACACATCCACATGCATTCACACGTCCAGTCGTTCATGGGAAATAACTGAAACGCTGACTTGACGATTTCTTTCCTCTTATTGATATTTATATTGGTTTGAAAACGACAGGTGGTTTTTTTTCACTGCAGGTTTTGGAGGTTGTAGAAAAACGGAGCGTTTTTTTCATCATGTTATTTTCTTGTGTGTTTTATGTAGGTGACGTCGCGTGGCTGCGGATTTATTTCACCGCGGCTGTGGATAATAATAATAATAATAATACTAATGAACAATAATAAGAAGAAAATACGTTAATTAAATTATTATAAATATTCTTATTTTATTTAACCAAACAACAATTCTGTTTTTCTGTTTAAAATATGTATTATATGTCATTTATCTGATATTTGTCTACTTGAAATCTGAGCGTTTACAAATCAGTGTCTCGTCTTTTTCAGCCACAGGCCCGTACGACGTATTCAAAGGTTAAAGTGAATTATACACATTATATTTGAATATGTGAGAATATGGATATATTTTTTTTTTCAAAATGTAATTGAAGCAAGCAGTCAAGAAAACCCTAATTAAAGATGGAAGTTTAATATGTCTAATATATGTATTTGTAAAAAGATAAATTAAAATACAATACAATATATATTCATATTAATATATGCATATATTCATACAAATATATGAATAATGGTCTAAACAATTTTTCTAAATAACTCAGCATTTGTGCATAAAGATTATAATTAATTAATTGATATCTAGAAACCAACAGTATATTTATTTTATTATAGCAGTGTGGTTTGTATTCTAACCACTTGGTGGCAATGTTGAGCCATTTTTCCACATTCCTTCTGGCTTCCGGACACATTCTCCGCCCCGTTATTAAATCCCGTTTATCTTTTAATCATGCGATGATGTCATCATCATCAGTAAACATTGATTATTGATCCGTACACATCCACATGCACTCACACGTCCAGTCGTTCATGGGAGATAACTGAAACGCTGACTTGACGATTTCTTTCTTCTTATTGATATTTATATTGGTTTGAAAACGACAGGTGGTTTTTTTCACTGCAGGTTTTGGAGGTTGTAGAAAAACGGAGCGTTTTTTTCATCGTGTTATTTTCTTGTGTGTTTTATGTAGCTGACGTCGCGTGGCTGCGGATTTATTTCACCGCGGCTGTGGATAATAATAATAATAATAATAATAATAATACTAATGAACAATAATAAGAAGAAAATACGTTAATTAAATTATTATAAATATTATAAATATTCCTAACCAAACAACAATTCTGTTTTTCTGCTTCAAATATGTATTATATGTCATTTATCTGATATATTTCTACTTGAAATCTGAGCGTTTACAAATCAGTGTCTCGTCTTTTTCAGCCACAGGCCCGTACGACGTATTCAAAGGTTAAAGTGAATTCTACACATTATATTTGAATACGTGAGAATATGTATTTATATTTTTTTTTCAAAATGTAATTGAAGCAACCAGTCAAGAAAAACCTAATTAAAGATGGAAGTTTAATATGTCTAATATATGTATTTGTAAAAAGATAAATTAAAATACAATACAATATATATTCATATTAATATATGCATATATTCATACAAATATATGAATAATGGTCTAAACAATTTTTCTAAATAACTCAGCATTTGTGCATAAAGATTATAATTAATTAATTGATATCTAGAAACCAACAGTATATTTATTTTATTATACCTATTGTTACCTATATTTATTTTATTATACCTATTGTTTACAAAAAAAACAGTTGGGTTTTTTTTTACTGAGACTGACTTTTGGCACAATTTATAATCAAAGAGAAAAAATAAGGTAGAGCAATCTGTTCATATTTTTTGGTCTCTATATATTTTGCAGTAGAATAATAAAATGTATTGTTACGCTTACGTTAAAAAAAATATATAGATGAAAACCAAAGGCAGTGATAATCCAGAAACATTATATTCTAATTTCCACTTCTTAAAAAAAATCCAGGAAGACCAGAGATGAAAATAAAGCTATTTTATTGTCAATGCATTCAACATGATTAAATAAACTATCGAGTAGTAAATTTCCGCAAAAGGAAGAAACACTGAAACTATTCCCCACTGACACAAAATATTACACTTTGTATTTCAATTAAAACCAATTATGTACATTGTAATGTATAGACTGCATCTTAACTCAATAGTATTTAATAGTACATGCACTCTGAAATATAGTCTGACATAATATCCCCAGTTTGTGTCCATATGTACTGTAGACGTGAAAAAAAGTGGCTGTGTTGTAAACCGTGACGTGTGACAACATTTTTATTTCCTCTCTGTTTTGCACTTATATGATATAAAATACGACTTACTGTACAATTACACATACTTAAATCTTCCCTTATCTTCAAACGTGTAAGTGCTTCATAAATAGATTCATTTCCGAAGTCGAGACGCGATTGCATACACCCAAACAGAACAAACAGGACGCTTCCGTCTACAGGGGAGAAGAAGTGAACCCACCAAAAAGGAATCAGAAGATGAAAGTCCAAAAGGTGAAAACAAGTGCGAGGGACGTTTTCAGTATCGTTCTGTGGCCTATCTCCTGCTGCAGTGCTTAAATCCAGACGCTCCTCCTCCTCCTCCTCCTCCTCCTCCTCCTCCTCCGTCAGTCTGTACCAGTCAGTTATGGGAGGTCATGTGTCGGGACAGGTGATGCCGCTCCCGGAAGGACTCGTTGCAAATTGGGCACTTGAGTTTCTCCTCACGCCGTCGCTTGACCAGCGGCTCCATGGAGTACTCCTTTTTGTGGTGGGACCGCATGTGGTAAACCAAGTCCGAGGTCATGCGAAAGGAGGCGTTGCACTTAGCGCACCAGTTCTGGGCGGGCAGGCAGAGCGAGGTGAAGGAGGGCGGCAGGAGGGTGAGTGCTGAGGGCATCTGGAGCTGGATGGGGCCGGAGTTCTTGGGCCAGAACGCGGTGGCGTAGACAAAGGGGTTCTGCTTGGCCATGGCGCCCGGCACGGGGCAGTTGGCGCCCAGCTCTGCGCCCTGCAGTTTGGCGGCGAGATGGTCGGCCTGGTAGAGTCTGGAGGAAGAGATGGTGTCGCCCACAGCGGGGTGACAGTCCAGCAGCTTGGGCGCCATCACCAGCGGCGAGATCTGAGAGAAGGAGGAGCGAGACGGCTGGCTGAAGGCGCTCTTCCTCTCCCCGCCGCTGACTCCACCTTGCTGGCTCACAGAGGTGAAGGCACTGCCTATGGGCGAGGTCTGGGCCGGCTGGGTCTCCGACAGCACCTGCCGGATGTTCAGGTGCTTCTCTGATGGATTGCTGCTGGGACGACCTCCATCTTTGTTCTCAGAGTTGGAGCTCTGGAGGTTCTTGTTGCCGCTGTGATGTTTCAGATTCTGTGGTGACTTCTTGACCTCTGTGAAGGCGCTGCGCTTGGCCTCCCCACCTCCTGTTGAGCCCGGTGGGGAGAAAGCCCTGTGGTTCTCCTCCAGGCCGTACACTCCTCTGTAATTCTGTGCCGATGTCGCCAGCTCGTCTTTAGACTTGGTCGGCTGAAGGCCGGGCCCTCGACACTCCTCCATTTCCGAGAACTTCCTCTTTCCCGAGCTCTCGCTACAGATCTCAGCCTCCTTGTCGCTCGGCGGGCTCGTCCGGTTGTTCTCTAGATCCCGGGCCAGGTTGTGAAAGTCAGTGGAGGGTTTGTTGGTGTCCTGAGGGCCGCCGAAGCCCTCGGAGCGGCCCAGCTTCGGGCTGGTCCTGGTCGGGGTCGTGTTTGGTCGCTCTGCGCTGCTTTCTTTGCCGGACTCCTCGTCAGCCCCTGTGATGCTCTGCAGCCTCTTGGTGCATCGGAACCGCAGATGGGCCAAGAATGGAAACTCAAACTGGAATCTCTGGCTGCAGTCTGGACACGAGTGGTGGGACGAACCTGGGCGGCAACAGACGGAAATGAGTTTGAATGAAAAAATGAAATGCGTAAATGAAACGGACTCAGGAGTTGTGGCTCTGGAGCAGATATGAGATCTAGAGGGAGTCACCTTTGCTCTTGGCAGGAGCTCTGCTGGAGCTGAGCAGCAGCAGGTCGATGAGGTCTTTGCCGTACCACACCAGCATCTCCTCGTCCTTCTCGATCCGGCGGAGCGAGCGGTAGAAGAGCTGGCCGTTCTTCACGTAGGCCTCCAGGTTCTGCTCCTCTTTGTCCCGGGCTGACTGGACCAGTCGGAGCCACATCAGGCCCTCGGAGGTGCTGTTGGCTGCGGACGTGTCCACCTGCACCGGACGAGTCAGAGTCAGAGTCAGAGTCAGAGTCAGAGTCACATTTAGTGGACGAATGGAACGCTTTTATTATGATATGTTATTATATATATATGATCTATGATCTATGTTGTTATATATGTTATTGAATCTTCTTACATTCAATAACATAAAATAAAACTGTCCCAACACTTTCAGACCAAACGTCATCAACTGCCATCAACACCTGATGCCATCATGTCCCAGTTGTGTCAAAGTAACATTTGTTTAGAATTGTTGAATTGTGTTTGTGACACGCTGTTACCGTCAATTCATCAAACCAGCAACACACACTCATGAATTCTCACAATCACAACAATGCTAACGAGTAGAGTAGATGACGTCACCCTGAAGATGTACGGGGCCGTGCGCTTGTCGGTGGACTTGAGGGCGATGAAGGCGATGCTGTCGTACAGCGACGTGTGGCTCAGCACACACGGGCCGAAGATGGCGTTCTCCGGGACGTCACATGTTGTGTAGACGCTCGTGAAGATGTCAGTGAGACACTGCTGCACCGCTTTGGCGTCCCCATCCCACAGCAGCTTCTGAGAGCTGGACTCCTCCATCTCCATCCACACTGCGCGCGCGCACACACACACACACACAGAGAGGATACATGATCATGTATGAAGACATCAGCAACAACAATATGTCACATTACAGCAACATCATTATTACTGTTATTATTATTATTGTTGTGTTGTGTTTTATTTTAATTGATTAAAACGTGGCCATGAAACGTCGCTGACTGTGTTGTGTCGTGTTGTGTTGTGTTGTGTTGTATCGTGTTGTGTTGTGTGTGTGTGTGTGTGTGTGTGTGTGTGTGCGGCTGACGGGGAAAACATCTCCTCCTCGACAGATTGTCTAAAGCAGCTGTCAAGGGCGTTTTTCCTCTTTTCTTTTTTTTTTTTTTTTTTTTTTGGCCAGGCTCTAATTAATTCCAGCCCTGTAATAAGTTCATGACGGCGCCACCTTCAGCATATTGATGATACATTGATGATACGGTTTCCCCGTGTTGTCAATTACACAGCAAACGTAAATGAATCAGCTCACAGCCAACCAGAACGATAGCCAGGCAATAATATTACACATCATCATCATCATCATCATTATTATTATTATTATTATTATTATTATTATTAACCTTAAATTAAATCAAACCTTAATTTTGTCATTTTGTTGGCAAACTATCTGTGTATTTTCCTCATTATTCAGTGTGTTTTCATGCATATTAATATTG